>JAGKTI010041615.1:0-10222 GCA_018397915.1 Birgus latro
ATGGATCTTGAATTTGGCTCTCTTTTGTATTTTTTTTGCTTTTTCTTGGAAGGAACAGTATGCAGGCCTGTGGCCTTTGGTTCCTTCTTGCTTGCATAAAAAAAAAAAAGATGCATTGGAATGTTGTTCACTACAAAACACACAGACCTTCCTGTCCTTTAGCATGGAAAAATTTACCACCTTACTTTCATCAGCTTGCCTATTCCTTGTCTTTATTCGTTTATCCTCTGATTTTGAAGAGCTAAGAAAAGAACCTATCTCTTCTTTAGGTACAAATTTAGCCGTTCCTGACTTGGGTTTCCCAGCCAGTTGGTTCGTGGTTCCTTTCCTTATTTCAGCCTTCGGTTTATTTTCAGCAGGCTTTATTATTCCTTGTAAATGTTTACAGAGTTGCATCAAGCCTTCCTCAATCTCCTAACAGGAGAAATTATCCCTCTGGTACTTACCATACAAAGGATCCTTAGTTCTAGGCAGAAGCTTTAAGGACACAATTCTAGAAAACACACAATCTTTTTTTTTTTTATGCAAGGAAGAAGGATCCAAAGGCCACAGGCCTGCATACTGTTCCTTCCAAGAAAAAGCAAAAACAATACAAAAGAGAGCCAAATTCAAGATCCGTTCAATTCGAGATGCCTGGACACACTGCGTTTGAAAGACTGGAGATCATAGGAAGTAGGAAATACAGACAGAGGAAGACAGTTCCAGAGTTGACCAGTTGCATAAATGAAGGACTGGGAGTAACGGTTAACTCTTGCATTAGAGAGTTGGATAGAAAAGGGATGAGAGTTTGTTGCTAGACGGGTACTACGTGCCCATCGTAGAGGTGGAGGGATGCAAGCAGACAGTTCAGAGGAACAGTGACCATTGAAGTAGCGATAGAAGAGAGATAAAGATGCAACAGTGCGGCGAAGAGACAAAGGTTGAAGGGAATCAGTAAGAGGAGGAGAGTTAATGAGACGAAAAGCCTTTGACTCCACCCTATTGAGAAGAGCTGCATGTGGGGAGCCTCCCCACACATGAGAGTTGTACTCCATACACGGGCGAATAAAACCCGTGTACAAGGTCAACAACTGTGCAGGGGTAAAGAAAGTTCGGAATCGGCTTAGCACACCTAATCTCTTGGAAGCAGATTTCACAAGAGATGTAATATGTTCTTTCCAAGACAAATCCCGAGAGAATGAAACCCCAAGCATGTTCAAGGATGATGCAGGACATAACTGTTCATTATTAAACACTAGTGGGTAATCCTGAGGAAGATTTTGTCGGGTAGATAAGTGTAAGAACTGAGTTTTTGATGCATTAAAAATATCAAGATTATGTTTACCCCAATCAGAGATACGAGCCAAGTCAGACATCAGGTGTGTCATAGCCTCATCCCTTTTTTGTTGAATAACTGCTGAGATGGACGTTGCGGAAACCGAATGGAAAGGTGAAGGGTGGAATCATCAGCATTTGAGTGGATAGGGTTAGATGTACAGCTTAGAAGGTCATTGATGAAGAAAAGGAAGAGAGTTGGTGATAGGACAGAGCCCTGAGGAACACCATTGTTGATAGGTCTAGGAGAAGAACGATGGCCGTCTACAACAGCGGCTATAAAACGACCAGAAAGGAAGCTAGAGATGAAAGCACAGATAGAAGGATAGAAACCGTAGGAGGGCAGTTTGGAAATCAAAGATTTATGCCAGACTCGATCAAAAGCCTTTGAGATGTCAAGTGCAATGGCAAAGCTTTCGCCAAAGTCCAGAAAGGAGGATTTCCAGGAGTCTGAGAGGTAGGTGAGAAGATCGCCAGTGGAGCGTCCGTGACGGAACCCATGCTGACGATCAGAAAGAAGGTTGTGACAGGAAAGATGCTTTAAAATTTTTCTGTTAAGAATTGGCTCGAAAACTTTTGAGACACAGGATGTTAAAGCAATTGGACGATAGTTAGAGGGCTGGGAATGGTCACCCTTCTTTGGGACTGGCTGAATGAGAGCAAACTTCCAGCAAGAAGGAAAGGTACAAGTTGATAGACAAAGGCGAAAGAGTTTACCTAGGCAGGGTGTAAGCACAGTAGCACAGTTTTTGAGGACAACAGGAGGGACTCCATCAAGACCATATGCCTTGTTAGTATTAAGGCCAGTGATGGCAGAAAATACATCAGCTGAAGAAATTTTAATGTCAGTCAAGAGGAAGTCAGAGGGGGGAAGTGATGGAGGAATAGCACCGGAATCGTCTAAGGTGGAATTGGAGGAGAAATTCTGAGCGAAGAGATCTGCTTTATCAGTAGAGGAAACAGCTACAGAGCCATCAGAGTAGAAAAGGGGAGGGAAGGATGATGAGGTACAGTTGTTAGAAAGGTTTTTGGCAAGGTTCCAGAAGGAGCGAGAAGAATTCGAGTTGGAGAGTTGGGAACATTTAGCAAGGATGAAATTATTTTTAGCAGAGCGAAGAACAGACTTAGCACGATTCCGGGCAGAAATATATAAAAGATGTGATTCAGGGATGGGGTGGCTCCGGTACCTCTTATAGGCCCTCTCCTGCTGCCTTAACATCTTCGTAAGTACTTAAGGTCTCTAAATTACAACTCATTGCAACCCTAAAATTTTGCATGGACTCAAGATCATGGTTTGTAATGGGTAATTCAATCAGAACCTTCCATAGTTGGGTAATGACTTGCTCCATGTCTTCATAATTCTGCTTAAGGATAGCCAAAGCCGCCTTATAACTATTTTCCTCAAAAGTAATTCCTTTATCAATTTGTAAGCCGTCCCCTTGACCTGTCCTAACAGATATGAGAGCTTACTCACATTAGGGAGATCTGTTCTATTATGGACTAAGTATTTAAACTGATCCCAAAAGGATTTCCAATTCTGCTCCCCATCAAACTCTGGAAGCGAAATTTGTTGTAATGTAGCCTTACTTGCCTGTTCCACAACTTGTGTTCCATTTGTAATACTGGCTAACTTAGCTTCAACCAGTCTCACTAATGTTCGATATTCCTCTAATTTACCTTCAGAATTGGTAGTTTCTGATTTTAAAAAATCTCCATCATCAGCTTCTACTATCGCTGCTTTAAATTAACATAACTTTCTTCATACCTGGCCCATCTTTAGTATATTCAAAAGACTACTTAATTTCTCCCTTGTTTGAGGCGTTTTTTCTAATGAATGCCTATAGTCCTGTATGGCTGTCATTACCCATCCTGCCTTACCACTGGATGATTTTCGTAACAAAGAAATAAACATTGTTACTGATTTCTAAATTACTTGAGTTACCCTAAATTTAACTACTCCGTATTTATTTATCACGTTAAATATTGAGGAGTGTGGGAATTGATTTTATGGCTTTAAACTTATCTCCTTGGGTTCTTAACCCGTCCAGTCCCGACCGATTTTTTACCTAACACACTCTCAGAACCCGACAGATTTTTTTTTCGGGGGTGGGGCTCAAACCTCCGCTTTTGGTGAGAATCATCGAAAATTCATAGAGAAATCGCCCTCCTGAACTTATAACAGGTGTCAGTCAGCCTTATGTTTTCCTTTTTTCTCAGGGTACCTGGCTAAGGAAAACGAACTATGGAAAGGTTAATTAATTCAAGCCACTTTAAATTATGTATTTATTTATTCATTTGGTACGAATTTATGTGTAGTACAAATCTATATTAGTTTTCACACAATAATATAGGCGATAAAAGCATTGTTCACTCACCCAAAACCTCAGCATATGGCACCTTCCTTTACAACATTACCATCTCATCACTTCTGTTCGTTTCTCCGTCTAGCTTCTTTGTTTCTTTGTCCTCCACCTCAGGAATCGCTTTCACTGTCAATTTCGTCATTGGAGAGACCGTGGGGCAACATATCTTTACTGGCTAGGTTACTGCTAACAGGTGAATTGCCGAGTGTGTACGGGAGGGGGGTCAGGTGGGCCAGGCAGTATCCCCGCTTGACAGTAGGTAGAGGAAGGTCTCCCACATATGCCTATCAAAAATCACCCGCGAATCTTGAAAAAATGTGCAAACGACGGGCCTTGCAATTGATTGTCATACGATGCACATCAGTGGGTCTGCCCGGGGAAAAATGTAGTGACGTGCATCGTACGTCGGTGGGGCTCGTCGGGTTAAACCTCTGGGGTAATTTTGTTCATCCCAAATTCAGGTTCCAAGATAAACCAGTTTTCCCGAGTTCTGCTAATAACGGGTTATTAAACCTCTGTGGTAATTTTATTATCTCCACATTCATTACAGCACAGGAGCACCCAAGGCCTGCACAGCATAGAACCGTTCTTTCTACGTGTTCTACTTCCACATAACGTGGTAATAGGCCGTGCCCAACTAACGCTACAGTACCTTAAAATCGCTCAGTGCCACAACACACATCTGTTATTCTCACTCAAGGCACCAAAATATGTCGGAAAATTCTTCGTGAGAAAATCTCACTCGGGGCACCAAAAATATGTTGGAAAATTCTTGTGAGAAAATCTCCTAACTCGGGAGTTCCAAAAATACGCCAGAAAATATCCTCTGTGATGCTCCTCTCTAGTGGGAGTTAATCTAAATTGGAACAGTGGTAATTTACATAAGTCTCATTAGTAAATTAAAGCAATTAAATCTCCAAACTCACCAGCAAATCATCTCTCACATACTAGCCAGTTCCCTAAGATTTGGACAAATCAATAAGGTCACTTAGCTATATATATTGAGTCGAACAACAGATGACGACGGGAGTGTAGTTTCGGTCTTTCCCTGGGCAATCAAGCGTCCTAGAGGTGTATTTACAGTTGCTAGCTGAATGGTGGCTGCTAACAGAGTGAGTAGACAGGGCGAGTTCCTTGTCCCTCATAGGATTGAGGAGTTGCCAGTTATTTATTAATTACAAGGTCAAATACAGCTAACTTACTCTGTCAAATATACAAGGTGAATCTAACTTAATCTAATCTTAATATTAATTAAACTAAACCTATTATTCCCCTTTTTCTATGAAGATATATATATTAAACTGACCTCTGCTTTTCATCATGGGGCTTTTCATCCTTACCACGTCATCTATGCAGGCACAGTTTAGGTCAATGGAAAATTCCTAATTATTTACATGTATGTACAATATAGCTGTCCACAAGAGTTAAATGCAGTAGCATTTAATTAAATTTTATTAATAATAAGAATTATTAACAGAACGTAATCTCTGGGTTATTAAACTTTTCGAAGTTCTCCTCTGCCTTTAACATCGACAACTAAAGTAAAGGGCACAACCGCTCGGGGGGAAAATATTTCCCACATGAGATATAATAATACTGTTATAAGAATTGGATACGTGTATATCAGGTAATATTAATTCATGAGTTGATTGGTGTATTATTATGTATTACCCGATAATTTTCTTATTTTTTCTATATATAATTTACACTATTTACATATACACATTTCACTCAGGGGGTCTCACTTGAATGTTTACTCTTCCTCCCGTAAAAACTGACTCCAACTTTGCAATCCTTGCCTGCATTCTGTGCATTGCCAACACTAATACACCGAATACAATGGAGAAGACTATAATGACAGTTGGCTATACACATATTATGGGCTGAACATACTTATACTCAATTCTTGCCAGGGCTTTACTGTTTCACTGATTTATTGCATAGTTTCAGAAATAGGTGAAGTAAACTTAATACCTGTGATCATGTTTAAATTAATCTCAGGTAGTGGTTCGAAGTATCCGTGTGTGTGATTAAGGATTGCATGGCGATTATTTATAGCTAATGTGGACAAAGATGGTGTAAGTACAGCACAATAGCCAGGTGCTATGTGTAATCCTGATGCTGAAGTATGAGATGGTGGTGTATCTGGACAAATTATGAAAACTGTGTTAAGAGTGAAGTAGAAGAACTGTGAATGTGTGATGCGCTGATGATGTGTAAGTTTATCTGGAGACAATGTGAATATGCAGGGCTGATGAATGTCGTGATTCCTTATGATAGCCATTTCACAAGGGACTGTCCCAGTAGGCTGAAACATGAAAATGTACACAGGACAAAGGTGAACAACATGTAAGGATGTAGAACACTTTCATTCGACCATTGATCCACTGGCGAAAGTGACAGTGTCCTGTCTCTTGGAGACGATGATGTGTTCGATGTTGGTGTTGATGTTGATGATGACAAAGATGTCATTATTCTTAGAAGGAAAAGGGTATATTTGATAGACTGTGAACAGATTATCTATTATGAATGGTACATGAACTATTACTGATATGGGTGAGTTGCTTCTGGGTATGGATAATATAACATGAGATTTCTGCCCTGGAATAAAGGCTTCAAACCATGTTTATATATCCCTTGACTGATGATCTGATGTAGATCGTGAACTGGAAGTAGGTTAATGGTAGTATTGCTAGGTCATTACATTGTATAAAAATAAACGATAATAGTTAGTATGTAGTAAAACTGAACATCGTATAACATATCGAAGTGATATAGTAGCACAAATGTGCATGTACAACAGACATACACATATATTTATGCAATGGTACAATTGCTAGGTCTTTACAATGCATATTGTGTTATGCCTATAATAATACCTAATATTACACTCAACTTGTATGATGAGTAAGTGAAATATATAATTCTTGGAACACAGAAGTGTAGGAACACTGTAGTTACATTGTATGAATGTAATTGTTACACAGTTGTGGTAACAGAATTGTAGGAACATTGTAGTTACGTTGTATGAATGTAATTGTTACATAATTGTTGTAACACAGAATTGAAGGAATGCTATCGTTTGTAGTTACATAAATGTAGCAACATAACTGCAGTAATAATGTAGTATTGTCTGTTAAACTATAAGTTGCAACATAACTGTGTGCACATGCATATAATTACACAATAGTAGTGTCCGAGGTTGCATAATTGCTGGCTAATTTCCTTGGGACCCTCTTTTAACCCACTGCATACCAGCCGATTTCCACCACTGACCCCTTCCCCAATCATTGCAGATTTTGGAAATTATTATTTTTGGCTCAAACCTCCGCTTTTGGTGAGAAGCAATGGAAAATCACAAAGAAAGCGGTCAGCTGTATCTAAAAGTGGCCTAAACAAGTAAGTCCCCACACACCTGGTACCGTACTCTGTGGAGGTGCACTGCTGCTATGTTTTCTATGGTAGGGATTAGTATGGGAAAGCACTCACAACAGGTAGATATTTATTGATTTGGAACAAAATTCATGTAGTACAAGAATATATTGGTTTTCATACGAAAATATAGGCAAAATAGTATTGTTCCATTGAGCGACCATAGCGATATCGGCCAAATCGGTCACATATGATTCGCTGTGAGTCTTGCTTCAACATATATTTCATTTTTTCAACTTGCATAATACTTTCCCAATAACATTATACCCGTTTTCACTTTGTATAAATGTTATTACATGGTTACATGCCTTAGGATTATATTTAGCATAATGTTAGCGCATATTTACATGATGAGTGCACTTGCTATGACTGTTGTTTCAACATACATTTCATTTTTTTAAACTAACATAATACTTTTCCACTAACATTATACACTTTTCCACTTTATGTAACTGTTATCATATAATTACAGGCCTTACGATAATACTTAGTGTTATATTAGCGCATATTTACATAGTGAGTGCACTCACTATGACTGTTGTTTCAACTTACATTCCATTTTTCAACTTACATTATACTTTTCCACTAACATTACACCCGTTTCCACTTTGTGCAACTTTCATCACATATTTACAGGCTTTACTATTATAATGAACATAAGATTATCGCATATTTACATAGTGAGCGAACTTGCTATGACTATTGTTTCAACTTACTATTTTTCCACTTGCATTATTCTTTTTCACTAACACTATGCCAATATCAAACTTATTTTACTCCTATGACATACTTACAGGTCTTACTATTTATAGTGAGCTTCAGATTATTGCATATTTACAGCACTTAGAGCATCTATCACAATCACACAATATCAATACTGCACTAAGGTGTGTTATTCTCTAAAGCAAGGCTCAACACACAAGCCAGTGTCGCACTCCACACACCCATACCTCGCGTCTTTTCTCTGAGTGCTTTGTCTCACTTTGGAGTTACAGTACACGTAATACCGCCACTGGGGTCTAGGGCGGTTTGGTTGAGGAGGAATGAGGCTGGGGAAGTGGTGTGCGGTGAGGTGTATGGGAGTTTGTGCGGCAGCGACGGGGCGGGGGTGGTGGTGGGGCCTGTCATCTACATATTTCGCGATGATTTCGCGAGACATCTCCCTAAAAAGCGCCTCGAAGGCCTCTGAGATTCCAATAGTCATTGTGTGGAGGTAGTGGCAGTTCAGGACCATGATATCCAGCAAGTGGAAGAGCTCTTTGTACCACTTCATCGTGGTCGTGGCACACTTCACACTGGAAATCATGGAGTCAGACTGGTCTACTTGCCTCATTTTGATGTTATACTCCAGTACTGACTCCAGTTTCCAGACGTGGCGCCTCCTCTCACTGCAGTAATCGACGGAGTCTGTGCAGTGCATTAAGGGGCGGTGTACCGTCGAGAGGAGGCAAACTTCCCTGTTGTGGTTCCATACGGTGGCAAGGATGTTATTTGATTTGAAAAAAAAAAAAAAAACTCATTCTTGTCAAGTTTCCTCCCAACCTTGACCATACGCCAACGGTTTCTTTTTATGGTGCCACAGACTCCGGTGTCATGCAGGTGGAGGTACTGAGCGAGAAGGTGGCTAGTGTACCAGTTGTCCAGGTACAACATGTGACCATGATGAAGGTACTCCTCTATCATTGTCTTTACCATGGTCCGAGAGAGTCCAATACTTCGATCTTCTATTATGTCTGTCTGTGCATCGGAGTACTAGACTATGTCTTGCACATAACCAGTCTTACACTCACACATAACAAATATCTGGAACCCAAAATGGTGTCTCTTGCTGGGTATATACTGGCGAAAAGAAATATTGCCTCTCCACAACACGAGACTCTCGTCTATGACAAGGTCTCTATAAGGATAGAGGGATGAGCGGAACTTTTCTCGTAGGTGATCAAATACCAGCCTTATTCTCCTCATTCTATCCGTGTTATTTGCATTTGCAGGATCGTCGGCATTATAAAAGTGGAGGTGACTCAGAATTTAATAAAACCTATTACAGCCCATTACCTCCCCAAAGAAAGGTGTGTTCGTTATAGGGTCCGTAGACCAGTATGCCGGAATTTGTCTTTTCCGTACAATACCCATAAAAAAAACCAGGGATAAAAAGATGAACATCTCACCTCTGGTGAACAAGCCTACATCTTTTCTATCCTTAATGACCTAGAGCAGCTTGTACAGCACCCTACCCGTGTCCCTGACCGCCTTGGAGAGAGTTCCAACATACTTTACCTTTTCCTAACAACTGATCCTTCTGCTTCCACTGTTAATCTTTTCTCTCCGTTGCGCTCCTCCGATCATAACCTTATTACCTTAACCTGTCCTATTGCTCCAGTACAGCCTGTGGACCCTCCAAGGAAACGCCGCCTGTGGCACTTTGGAGCTGCAGATTGAGAGGCCCTCAGGCAGTACTTCATTGATTTTCCTTGGAATGATTATTGCTTCCATGGCCGGGAGCCGCCTGAGTGTGCCCTGCGCATTACGGAGGTCATTCTCTCAGGCATGGAATCATACATTCCTTTTTCATATCCTCTAACTAATGCAAGAAAGCCTTGGTTTAATCACGCTTGTTCTAATGCTGTCCGCAACAGAGAGAGGGCCTTTAAAAGGTACCGGAGCCAACCCACCCCTGAATCACATCTTTTTTTTTTATATTTCTGCCCGGAATCGTGCTAAATCTGTTCTTCGCTCTGCTAAAAATAATTTCATCCGTGCTAAATATTCCCAACTCTCCAACTCGAATTCTTCTCGCTCCTTTTGACACCTTGCCAAAAACCTTTCTAACAACTTTACCTCATCAACCTTCCCTCCTCTTTTCTACTCTGATGGCTCTGTAGCTATTTCTTCTACTGATAAAGCAGATCTTTTTGCTCAGACTTTCTCCTCCAATTCTACCTTAGACGATTCCAGTGCTGTTCCTCCATCACTTCCCCCCTCAGACTTCCTCATGACTGGCATTAAAATTTCTTCAGCTGATGTATTTTCTGCCATCACTGGCCTCAATATTAACAAGGCATATGGGCCTGATGGAGTCCCTCCTGTTGTCCTCAAAAACTGTGCTTCTGTGC
>JAGKTI010041616.1:0-10222 GCA_018397915.1 Birgus latro
GTTTGTGGTCACCCCTTACAGGATTAAGACATCTAGCAACAGATGGATAGATAACAACAACACTAATATACCAACACTATACCTGTAATGGAGAACAATTGCAAAGAATAGGTACCAGTAATAATAATGAAAACAATTAATTACACAGAAGCCACTGTTGCCTAGTAGGTCAGAGTACACATTACAAATCAAGATGTTGAGCATTCAGAACATTCAAGGGCCACTGTCTAACACCAAGAGAGGCTGAAGAGTGCTACCTAATCCAACACAGTCCTTTAACTCCATAAATCCAGGCAACATCTTTGTTGTTCATTCTTGCTGCTACAGAACATTTTTCTTCATTTCAAGAAAGTCTCCTTAGATGGGGATTTGTTAAGCATGTGTCTAACTCGTTTATTTTTTAAGTTTATCCTCAACTGAATAAATAGCATAAAACTGCATCAAAAACTGTGTTCGTGTCAGCCTAGAAGGCTTTTTAGCACTTCTTCCCTAACAACGTATTCTCAATATAGTCAATATTCTCTTGTATGTTACTTATGCAAAGTACAATACCATATAGGAGAACAGTATGTTATTAACTGTAAAGTAAATCACTACAGAAAAGGTGCAAGAAAGAGTCCTTAGCCAAAAAGAATACAGGCCCAAGACATTTCTGCAGGACAGTGGGTGTCCTCTCTGTCACTGAAGATCATCAAGCTCTGGTAAAATCCAATCACAACAAATCTTACCTAACCTAACTGTGTGCAATGACTTCACTAAACTGTGTCAGGCCTTCAGTCCTACCATTAACTATCTCTCCATCTATAACCAGATGTCTTAACCCAGGAAAGGATGGCCACAAATGAATTGCCACCATATCATCATGTCCTCTGCCATCAGGCTGCCCTCTCTCCAACATGCACTATTCTCATTCCTATGCCTCTCCACCCTATCCCTCCAAGCTGTTAACAGTGACACAATATAGACAACAAGATATATTATTCTGGGTTGGACTGGATCGCAAAACTCATAAATTACAGCACCTTTATCACATGTAATCAGATGCATAAACTAAAAATTACTTTACTTTTGCTCTGCTTTACATTCTCAAACACAGGAAGAACAGTTATCAGAACTTCTCAGTGCTGTTTCCTCTTGCAAATCCAGTATACTGAATTATTATCTGTTCTGGCACACAATAAAGTAAAAAAATAATGTATCTGCCAGAATTATTACTGAACACAATCATCAGACATACCAATCACTATCCACTTAAATAAATAAATAATGTAGTGCTGTACCACCCTGGCTTTATTAGCTACTGTACTCTAAATTACCATACATCATTATCCAATATAATAAATAATGCACTCTCATCTTAAATGTCAGGACCAACTTGCCTAGCCCCAGGTTCCATTGCTCCATATGCGTCGACATAGGACTGCATGATGGATGGATGGATGTAGTATCAGCCTGAATTACTGGATACTGCACCCTGTATTACAAGACATAATCATCGTGAACTTCTCCAGTCATACAATACAAAAACATTAGAACACTCTTTTATTCCCTTCTGCATGAAAATAAAATTTTATTTTATTCATGCTGCTACTAGATGATATTATTAAACCTTGGAAAAACTTTTCAGAGTTAAATGTAGTATTCATTATGATTGTCCCTTTACTGCAAGAGGTTATCTCAAAGTTAAATTAAATCATCTGGAGGTATCAAGAATAAAATAAACTGTATAATGTGTATATAAACCATTGGACTGAAGGGAGTTACAACCATCATCATCATCAAACCTGCAAGTAATGATATTTATTTTCACTTTATAAGTTTGGATATTGGTCGGGCTATTTTAACTACACTCACTCCAGGGCCCAGTTCACATAGCGTACAAACAACCAACTTCTTAATTTGCAAGAACAAGAGACATGAGAGACATGGGAAGTTTCTGTGATCTTCATTCCTTGTCTTTCTGGGGGTGGGAGGGAGAGACTTCTTGAGTCTCCTCCCATAATGTACATTAATTTTTGCAGAGAGAACGCATATCTTTCATGAAGAAAATGTTACAAGAGGCAGCTGACTTTAAGTATAATTGTGACTCCAGGCCCTTGTGACCACATTCCAACAGGATAGTAAAATAGCACCATTCCAATTATCATCAATCTGAAACTAATACAGTAGCCTATATAAATATGCTGGATGAATTTTTGCATACGGTACTATGAAGATGTGGAAAGGTGAGTTCCAATTTGCATTCATTTTTAAAGTGCATGTTCTTCACAAATAATATACACATATATAAATTGTAGTTTCTTATGTACCAAACTATAAATCATATAATATATATATCCTTCTTTTGACAGCATTTCAGGTAACAAAAAATTATAGTCTCTTTTCTACAGCATGGTATGTCCATAATAATTGTACTTGGAGTATACAAAGAACTCTAAGGATAAGAACTTTTCAGTAACATCTCCTTTGTATCTAACAACTCTTGTACTTTATGTTACAACTGGACAATGAGATAAAGATAAGTATACACACATAATTCATACATACATGAACCATACCAAAGTAAACACAATGAAAAAAGTTTATCAAAATATAAATATACACATCCACATGCACATCTACAGACATCATCAAAAAAACTGTATGATTCACGATTACCAGGTGAGAGTTTAGGCTGAGTTAGAATACAAAACACATCACTAAACTTACATCACACCAAACTACCCCTACCAGGTACCAACTTCACATCAAATAATAAGACTGATTTCTTAACCAATTTGGACTGAAGAGGTTAAAGTACATGGATGATCTAATTTCATTCCTGAAACTGCCCGATGATTTTCCTCAAGAGAAGCCCCTCAGTGATAAATAAAAAACATTCTTCATTACTCTATTTTCATCAGTGTAATCATGCCTTTTAGTTTCACTGCTGTGACAACCACACAATTTCATTTAGCTCAGGAAACACTAATCAGAATAAAAAAGGATTTTGCATTTTAGAATGACTTTTGAACCAAGCATCACTTCTTCAATCTGTACCAAGAAATGTATACAACATCAACGCAATCATTATTCTGACCTCTTCTACCTGTTTACATTCTCATCATCATCTTGATCCCACCTAAGGATGGGCTGAGGCAGGAACCAGAGAACAATGAGAAAGTACCATATGAAAGTGGGAGAACTATCAACAAAGTACTCCTCACAATGAGAATCACTATCATTCACACTTTCTTCATGCTTCCAGGTTCTTGGCTCCACCTCAGAAGCCAAATATAGCAGAGTACTTTTAAGTGGTCCTCACTCTATGTATGGATGTGTTCCAAACTATCACAACACTTTCCATACAACCAGAAGGCTACTGTAAACTTGGGGAAACTGCCAAATCAGCATAATGGAGCTTTAGTAAGCCGTTCTGTAAATCACCATGGGATATTTAATAGCAAAAAATAATTTATTGTACCAACACTTTAAGGTTCCCAAAACACAGTTACTAATATGCAAATGTTCATCAACAATCCCCTGCCAGTACTGTGTCCTGTTTTCCACATTTCTCATTCCTCCCAAACATCAGAGTAAGCTTTCTTCTCATATGCTTTGGCTAGGTGCTTCATATTATTATCATAAAAAAATAATTCACATAACAACTTCCATCACTATACTGTAGCTGGCAAGGAACTATCGGTGAAATTTTGATTGTGATGGTAGCTATGAGTACTGTAAGTCCTCATTATATGTTGACTTTTCTGTACCTTTTTTGTTAAATTCCTCAACATGGAAATACTGCCACATCAAAGATTCACTGATATCTCTAAAACTGATCTACCAACTCCCCCAATTTACAGCAAAAAATGTGTGGAAAAAGTTACAATATTTTGGAACATTTCTTAAAAATAAAGAGGACTCAAGGCACATGGTAACAAAAAATAAGCCCAATGAGGACTTTCACCACATGATAAGAGAAAGTAATGTACAGTATGCCTTAACGCTGAAAACATTTGTAGGAAAAAAAAAAAGTCAACATATAATGAGGACTTTACTAGCACATAAAACGATTCAAAAATACACGTACAGTTGTTAGCCTCAGTTTCTGCTAAACTTACCTCATCCCCGGCAGAAATGAACTTGTAGCCAGGCTGACACAACAATCACTCGATTAACTCGAGGTAACATGTAATGTGAAGCACACATGTGGATGATTATGCCTATGAGGTGGATTAATGATTCTGGGGGGTTGACTCATTGGCGTGTTAATGAGAGCATATCCGCTTAACTGGTCTGGCTTGTGATAGTTCTTCTTCAGTTAGTTTTTTCTTGTTCTCCAGGCACTACCTCATCCCATCTTTTGGGAAGAAAAGGGATCAGGATGATGATGATTACGATGACAATGACAATGACGATGATTTGTTGACAGTTGAGTGATGTGGTGGTAGTTTAAAGCTTCGTTAGACTGCACAAGGAACAGTTTACTAAAACAGTGGTAGTTTAAAGCTTCGTTAGACTGCACAAGGAACAGTTTACAAAAACACTGTTATCAACACAGTTAAGAATAACACTGAGCTACTAACAACAGGCCTTCATCTGGTGTGACACTCTGGCTACAACTTCCCTTGGGCCATGGATAGGGGTGGAGGATGAGCAAAACTATGACTGTAAATAATGGAGAAATAAATTAATACACAGCCTTCTCACTCATACCCCATTATATACAGAAATGGTATATACATATTTACAAGTAGCACTGGCCTTTGCTTTTGTGCTACTAAATCTAACACATACCAGTCCTTGCTAGTTAACCCATTTACAACATTGACATGTTTAGTTTATTCTTGCTACTACCAAGCAATTTCATTCAGCATATGAATGATTTTTTGAACTAGGGGGCTTAGATGTAGCCTTCTTTCATTCCTTCAGTGCCAGACAATTATTCAAAGTTGAATACAACAGTCTGGAGAAAGCATGCTAGAAAAATATATATATGTTACCACAGTGAAGGTGTTAAGCATGTCACTTAGATGACATAATAGTTTAGCTGAATCTTGCTACTTCCTAATAACTGTGATCAACTTTCAGTGGGAAAATTAATATCTCTCATGCTGATGAGTTAATGGAGGCTCGATCTAACCTCTCCAGTTTCTGAAGGGGGGAAAAAAAATCGGGTGAATGAAACTGTCTAATTTTAAAATAAAAAATACATCACCAGACTGAAACACCCAGTATAAACAAATAAACAGCATACCTCTCTCACTCTGCCTGACAAAACATACAGTACAATGTTCAACAAATAATCCATAAGTTCAAAGATAAATTAAACTATCCCTTTGATTTTTATAACACACCATCTCCTTAGTAGAGAAAGCAATTTTATACACACGGCTACATGACAGAGAAAGATATCAATAAATAATATATCAACTCATTCATCCATGTTTCATTTTCAATTTAACTCTAGTTAACACCAGCAGTTACACTCTACAGTACTCAGTTTAGGGGGAGCTTCTAGTACTGAAAGGTTTAATAAAGGATATTCCGATAGGGGAAAAAAAAAATGGTAGCATGGGAAAAATGTGGCAGCAAGAAAAAAAAAATGGTAGGAAGAAAAGAAAATGTGGTAGGAAAAAAGAAAATTCTGGCTAAAAGGCTTCAGGAAAGTACTGATATACAGATGTCCTTTAACCCATCCTTAAATCTAATAACTTTTATTTCAGTTAAAATTGCAATCCCCACATTTCTATTCTCATTAGGAGAGACATTTTGAGCTGGAAGGATCAATACAGCCTCCATCAATCCCTTCACTATCAGGGTGCTCTCCTTAAGTTACATAAGGTGGTCTGGAGGTTGGAAAAGAAAATCTGGCTGAAGGATCCAAAAATAAAATAAATTTCATCTTACTGAGGAGCTTAATGTGCTCTATCACAAGTAACATAACTAAAACTGTGATAAATGATGAAAAAATGAGACCAATCTAATCAATGATGAAGACGCTATACAATAACACTCACAAAATACAGGCCTACAACCACTTCTCATTTAAAGTCACTCTATTTTTGCTTCTAACATCTCAACATGTGCCACAAATGTATGTGAATATGTATCATTTGACTCACTGAGCCAGGGTATATCTTTTTCATTATTCCTGGCATCTCCTGATGATTCTATTCAGTTTAGGATGGACTTTTCAAGTTGGAAGCAGGAATGAAAGAAAAACCCCAGGTCAAGGGGTTAAAGCAGTTTTATACCCACAGACATCCCTGACCTTAAACAAGGAGTAATTGTAGTGATACATTCATTATTATCTTCGAAGGAGGAACTGTGCTGCCAGTGGAAAGTGGTCAGAAGGGCAGACAGCTGAGGGAAGTGGTCCAAATCTGTCTGCCTCTGGCCCCGACAATAACCGGTGCCGGGCCAACAACTTCAGCTTGCCCTCAACTGGCTGGCCTTTGGACTGCGAGTAAACTCTACTGTACAATATGTAGTCCACTGTGGTCCAAGCTCCCTGGCGAGTGGTCACTTCGGGGGCATGGTTGCTGACCCGGTGATTGTAAACAGACTTAAAGTTGAAGCCATGTGAGAACCAGCCTGACTGACTGGGTCCCCTAGCATCGGACTTATTCTTCTCACAGCTGGAAGTGGAAGGTCGCTCTCGATCAGAATGGTGAATCTTGATCAATGATTCCTCTAACCTCCTTTTATCATTCAACTGGAACAATGGCCCATGTAACCTCTCAGTAAATCTACTCTGTGCCAACACTGCATGCTGGCAGCGTTCTGTCAACCCCAGACCTGGGGGAATCAAACAGCTATCAAGCAGAGAGCTAAACGAACCATGCCGGGACAGAGTCTTGCTAGAGAGACCCTCATACTGCAGTCGGCCACATTTGAGGAACTCAATCAGTGTGCTGTGGGGCTCTGCATTGAAGTCCCCACTCACAAGGACTGGGGAGTACATGGTGCGGCCTCCTTCCTCTCCCTCATAGCAAAGGCGATCGATTTCACTAAGCAACAGAACAGTCTGAGCCAGCTTGACATCATGACGCCTTGGGTTGTAAAGCAAGTGTGTTGTTGCCACACAAAGATGTGGTGCATTGGGTTGAGCCACTGAAGAAAGTTTAGCAATTAGGCCAATGTTGTCCCTGTCAAGCACATGTCGAGCTTCAGGCTGCAAGTATTCAACACTGCAATGCTCTACCAATGAAAATTTGCTGCGCTTAAAAAATATTGCACAGCCATCAGATTTATGACCTGTTCGCTTTTTGTACAGTCCTTCATACCCCTTAGAGGTAAACCACGGGAGATAGTGACTGTGATAATGTGAGGCCTGAACCTCCTGCAGCAACAGGATATCTGGATCCAAACCTTCCACCTCATGCTGCAGCAATGCCCACCGGTATTCCCATGTGAGGTGCTCCGCCTCACAGGAATTATACAGATATTTGTTATCTGTGAGGAGACCCTGTGCCAGCACATTGTATGACATAACAGTGAATGTGACATCAGTGAGCTTTATATTCCTCCCTGATATGATATCCTGTCCCAGTCCTGTCATATCCCAACGCCGCAGGCCCTCCAAGCGCCGACGCAGATCTAAGGTTTCATCACTCAAGTCTATTTTTGTGTTTTGTAGGTCCTGTACCTTCACTTTCTCGAGCGAGACATAATTTTCATTGCTGACATCAACTTTTTTTGCGTTCTCATCCCCTGAATCATCATCGCTGTCATCATTACTGAAAATACCGATCACCTCAACCCCTAAAGTATCAGTGCTACATCCTGGCTGATCCTCAATTTCCACAACATCTGGATCAACCACATTTACCTTCTTAATGCCAGGACTGGATTCTCTCAGGCTTCTGCTTTCAAGCAAATCATTTTCCTCTGGTGGTTTTGTTTTTAATCCATGGCTGGTATAGGTATGGCATAGACGTGCCTGGGTATTCTGAGAGGTGGAGGTACTAGCCAAGGACACAGGGGAGGATGAAGAAGTAAATGAGCTCATCTTCCCATCCTGCCATTCCTTAGATGAGCTGTTGTTGACTGTACACACAACTGTTACTTCATCCTGCTGGGGTGTCCTTGGGGTCTCATACACTATGCCTATTTCATCATCATCTTCCAATGATGTTGATAACTTGCTTTTGGGGCTTCTACACTTATTACTGGTTCTCTTATTTTCATTTTTGTGATTATTTTTCAAGGGAGTTCTGCTTTTCACAAACTTGGCTTCCACAAATTCAATGTCAATGTCACTGTCAGCCCCTTGTTTTGCCTTACTGGTGCACCCATTTTTCACATCACTGGATGAGCTCACTACATTATCAGATAATTTCTTCACTGACAAGGTTTCACATGTGCCACTACTTTTGCCTGCATTTTTCCTTCTGGGCTTACTGGATGCACAGTCAAAATTTTCTACCTTTCCCTTAGTAGGCTCATCAAAGACTACTTCTGATGGTGATGTATCAAGAATGAAGAAATCACCAAACAAATCCTCATCCCCTTCCTCCTGAGGTGGGCTGGAGAAAAGAGGGATGAATTCTTCGGAGTTCAAAACCAGCTTTTCCTTTTTCTTCTTCTTAGCTGAGCCTCTCTGAGGAGTGAGGCAGTCTTCTGAACGTTTTGAGGTCATTTCAGCTGGTTGGATAAAGTGTTTGTTTGTCAGAACTGACTGCCTGACATCATCACAGCTCTTGAGTCTATTTGGCTGAGTATTTTGTGAGATCCAACAAATATGGCTAAGCTCAGGAACTGCTGGCTTGTGTAGGTGGTTGTGGATCTCTGATAAGTGAGAGACATTTAATTTTTGTGCAAGTGTGTCTAACTGTGTTTGTGTCCTTGTGTGTGACTGAATTTCTGCATTGGTATGTGTCTGTGGTCTTGTGTGTGTGGGTGTTTCTACAGAATTACATGTTTCCGTGTCAGTGTCTCTTTGTACGTTGTTGTGTGTGTCTACGTTACTCCTGGCGTGATGGGAGAGGGAAGGGGTGGCAAGGGAACAGAACCAGCGAGCCACACCATCCCTGGGTACGATGGTATGGGGGCCGGGGTACGTGGCACGGCCGGTAGCGCTGTACAGCACACGCGTTGACAGCCAGCAACAATGCATGCAGGAGCTGTGGACAAAAGACATGTTTAGAGTGGGACAACGCTGACCACTTCCATCAAAAACACTGCTTTTACTTCATGGTCAGTTCTCCCTTAAAGTCAGGGATGTGAACTGGCAAAATAGTGTACAGTACTACTTTGTGAAACAACTTTAAGCCAAATGTGCTTGGATTCATTAATGAGGGTTCAAAGAAAACAAATGAACAAACAAACATTTCTAACATTAAACAAGACAACTTTATGGAAAGAGAGAGTAGGCTGATTATATATGAGTCTGGGAACAATCGCAGCCACACTGACTATTTTCAAGTGAGAGGGCCGACGAGATGTTAGTGAACGATGCTAAAGCTATACGAAGCAAAGAGTGTGTGCAGCAACAAAAATTACTGATATGTGATATGGTACTAAAGGTGAGAGTAGTGAATTAATGAATCTATGCACCCAGGAGGAAATGAAAATATAGAAATTGAAAAACCATACAGTATAGGATGTCTTCTTCAGTAACATAAGAGGAGTGGTGGCTAAACAGGGAGCTGTGTATATGAGTGCTAATGAGCTTGGCCATTTGACTTTGAGTTATTTGTTTTACAGGGAGGGGCATTAACCCTCCACCAACCCACTTGTTGACACATAGGGAGCACATATGGTTTGGTTATGTGGTTACCACCCAGTGTTGTAAATGGTTTCTTGGCTTACAGGAAACCATTTGGCTTGCCACTCAATGTAAAGCCACCTGTAAAGGTAAGAAAAGCAACAGGAAGTGACAGGAAAGATGGGAGAAATAGGAAGAGAGGAGGGCAGGCACAGAAAAAGAATGATAAAGGCTAAGGAAGAAGTAGGCAGCACTACATCAAGTAAGTCGATGATGTTCGCCACCACCTACCACTATATACATACATATATATATACAGTATATATACATATACAGATATAGATATAGCTAAATAAACAGATAGATATTGATATATACCAGTAATCAATTACCCCAATTCCCTCAGACATCAATTCTGTTGATGTTAGAGAGGAAGGCAGGCACAGAAAAATAATGATAAAGGCTAAGGAAGAAGGAGGCAGCACTACATCAAGTAGGTGGATGATGTTCACCACCACCTACCACTAT
>JAGKTI010041617.1:0-10222 GCA_018397915.1 Birgus latro
TTTTTCTCTTCTATGAGGAGGTTGAACTTCACCAAATTCATTGTGTTAAGTAATGAGACATTTAAGAGTCTTTGGGTATACTGTAGTGACTAGTTTATAGGTTTGTTTGTAAAACCGCTATGAAAGTGTTGGTGACGAAGCACCTATCTCTAAGCCAAGACGAAGTATAAGGCCTCCCATCATCATCATCATGTATATAAAAGTGGATATTAATGTACTATAGTGGAGTTTTATTTACACTTGAGAATACAGATTTTTATCAAATGAACTTCTTCAAAAACTGCTTGAGTAGCATCCTCCGCCATCTTGAATGTTTTAGTTGGTCAGCTGATATGTCCACTTGGCCAAGCTTTTTCTTGCTCAATCCACAAGGCTGGTGTGTGACAGCAGGCATTTAGTGTGTGATAAAGGAATTTCGGTAGGTTTTTTATACATGCGTGATAGCGGTAAAACGCTATAGCGGAACTCGCGATAGCCGAGGGTTGGGTGTACGTTTCGTTTCATTTTTGAAGGCTCCAACATGCTTCCATGTGTCGGTCTTGGTCACCTAATGGCAGCTCTCCATGCTGCTCGATCTTTGGCAGCCTCCCTGTTCAGTCCCTTAACCCTTAAGTCACACTTAATGACCTCATCCCATGTCTTTCTCGGTCTACCCCTCCCAACCCCTCCCCCAATATTAACACTTCTCACCCTCTGTACCCAATTATCATCCCCCATCCTCTCCACATGTCCAAACCACCTCAGCCAACCTCTCCTCATCACAACACCAATACACTCCAGTCCCATCCTACCTCTCAACTCTTCCATCATAAACCCAGCTCCCCCAGGCTTTGCACGCAGGGACGCACTGCACATCCACCTAATCACTGTCATTTCTGTATGTTTAAACCTGTGAAAATCCTCTTCCTTTACTGCCCAGGTCTCACTACCATACAGCATCACACTCCTAACACATGCTGCATACAAAGACCCCTTAGCACGTAAGGAGAGTCCTCTCAATGTCAGGAGAGGCAACAGCTCCCTGAACTTCTTCCAACCACTTCTCACCATAGCAACCGAGCTAACTCCAGCCCCACCTCCGGCACATAACATGTCTCCCAAATAACAAAACTCCTCCACACACTCAAGAGACTCACCAGCAAGTTCAACCCTCTCACGCCTAACAAACTCCACCTGCTCTCCCCGACACGCCGCACACATGAAATCAGCATTATCTCGCAGTCTACCTCTAATACCACTACATCTCTTGTGCACCCATTTATCACAAACACTACACAAGATGGAATTACTTCCCACACCCTTTTGGCAAACTGCACATGGCCACTCTCCCTCTCCTCTGACTGTACCACCACAAACCCTAGATATCATCACTTTTGTTTTATCTGCATTTACCCTTAAGCCCTTGTGCCCCATACCATCTCTCCACTTCTTAAATTTTTCCTCCACCTCCTTTTCATTCTCTGCAGTCAACATCAAATCATCAGCATACAACATCTCCCATGGGAGTCCATCTCTGAAGTCACGTGAGAGGGCTTCAAGCACCATGATAAACAACAAGGGACTCAAAACTGACCCCTGATGCACACCAACACTCATGGAAAACTCATCACTCAAAACTCCATTCACTCATACCTGGGTGCGAGCACCCATGTACATGGCCATAACCACCCTAACCAGCCACTCTTCCAACCCTAGCTTTCTCTTTGCCCACTTCACCACCTCTCTGGGGACTCTGTCAAAGGCCTTTTCCAAATCAACAAAAACAAAATACATACAAAATATATATATACATACATATATACAGTATATATTTTAATGCAAGAGAGAAGGAACCAAAGGCCAGGAGCCCACAAACCGTTCCTTCCAAGAAAAAAACAAAAACAATACAATAGAGAGCCAAATTCATGCTCCATTCATTTCGAGATGCGTTTGAAAGACTGCGTTTGAAAGACTGGAGATCATGGGAAGTAGGAAATACATGCAGAAGGAGACAGATCCTGAGTTGACCTGTTCCATAAATGAAGGATTGGGAGTAACGGTTAACTCTTGCATTAAAGAGCTGGACAGAAACGGGAAGAGAGTTTATTGCTAGACGGGTACTACGCATCCGTCGTAGAGGTGGAGGGATGCAAGCAGACAGTTCGGACGAACAGTGACCATTAAAGTAGCGATAGAAAAGAGATAAAGATGCAACAGTGCAGTGAAGAGACAGAAGTTGAAGGAAGCCAGTAAGAGGAGAGGAGTTAATGAGACAAAAAGCCTTTGACTGCACTCTACTGAGAAGAGCTGTTTGTGGGGAGCCTCCCCACACATGAGAGTTGTACTCTATACAGGGGCGAATAAAACCTGTGTATAAAGTCAACACCTGTGCAGGGGTAAAGAAGGTACGGAGTTGGCATAGCACACCCAATCTCTTGGAAGCAGATTTTACAATAGATGCAATATGATCTTTCCAAGATAAGTCCCGAGTGAATGAAACCCCTAGCATGTTCAAGGATGATGCAGGACTGAGCTGGATATTATTAAACATTACTGGGTACTCCTGTGGAAGATTGTGTTGGGTTGATAGGTGTAAAAACTGAGTATTTAAATAATTAAAAACAACAAGATTGTTTTTACCCCAGTCAGAAATACGAGCCAAATCAGACATTAGGTGTGCCATAGCCTCATCCCTTGTTTGTTGAAGTAACTGCTGAGATGGACGTTACGACAACCGAATGGAAAGGTGAAGGGTGGAATCATCAGCATATGAGTGGATAGGGTTAGATGTACAGCTTAGAAGGTCGTTGATGAACAAAAGGGAAAGAGTTGGTGATAGGACAGAGTCCTGAAGAACACCACTGTTGATAGATCTAGGAGAAGAACGATGGCTGTCTACAACAGTGGCTACAGAACGGTCAGAAAGGAAGCAATAGATGAAGGCACAGATAGAAGGATAGAAACTGAAAAAGGGATGTTGGGAAATTAAAGATTTATGCCAGACTCGATCGAAAGCCTTTGAGATGTCAAGTGCAAAGGTGAAGCTTTCATCAAAGTCCCAAAAGGAGGATGACCAGGAGTCTGAAAGGTAGGTGAGAAGATCGCCAGTGGAGCATCCCTGACGGAACCTAAACTGACAATCAGAAAAAAGGTTGTGATAGGAATGATGCTTTAAAATTTTTGTTAAAAACTGACTCGAAAACTTTTGAGGCACAGGATGTTAAAGCAACTGGACAATAGTTACAGGGTTGGGAATGGTCACACTTCTTTGGGACTGGCTGAATGAGAGCAAACTTCCAGCAAGAAGGAAAGGTACAAGTCGAAAGACAAAGGCAAAAGAGTTTACCTAGGCAGGGTGTAAGCACAGAAGCACAGTTTTTGAGGACAACAGGAGGGACTCCATCAGGCCCATATGGCTTGTTAGGATTAAGGCTAGTGTTGGCAGAAAATACATCAGCGAAAGAAATTTTAATGTCAGCCATGAGGAAGTCAAAGGGGGGAAGTGATGGAGGAACAACATCGGAAATGTCTATAGTAGAACTGGAGGAGAAAGTCTGAGCGAAGAGATCTACAGAGCAATCAATGTAGAAAAGACGAGGGAAGGATGATGAGGTAAAGTTGTTAGAAAGGTTTTTGGCAAGTTGCCAGAAGGAGTGGGAAGAATTTGAGTTGGAAAGTTGAGAGCATTTAGTACGGATGAAATTATTTATAGCAGAGCGAAGAACAGACTTAGCAAGATTCCGGGCAGAAACATAAACAAGATGTGACATATATCATCATCATCATGCAGACCTCCTTTCCCACCCTAGGGCAGGGTGAAGAGTAACAATGTTCAGACAGCCGAAATCTGCCCAGTCCAATAGGTCATGCTTCTCTTCATTATCATTCAAGTCTCCGGAATCCTGGCTCTATCTGATACGCCAAAAACATTCACCACATTCTGTAGCTTCACATAAACATATAGTAGCGGTAGTAGTACTGTAGTTGTTCCCTAGGCAGTCTGGCCGAACAGCCCTGAGTCCCTAAGGAAGGCCATGGCCGAGACCGGGGTTTCCCACAGAACTCTCAAGGAGTGTATGTTGTGTTGTTGGCGAAGGTGATTGTGTGCAATGCAGTCTTCTATGATGTGCTTAATAGTATGGGGTGCTGTGTTACATCCTGGACAGGAGTCAGCGACGGAGTCATCTAGCCTCTTCTGATAACTTAAGAGAGCTGGATGATGCCCACATCTCAGCCTGGCCAGGTGGACCCTGTCCTCACAGGGGAGATAATGTTCATAAAGATGGATATCTGGAGGCTGTGCATGCAGTTGTGTGTTGTCTGTAAGTGACTGAATGGAACGGCAAGTGATTTGAGTATGAATATGCTTCTGGAAGCTGGTCTGAGGCTGGCAGGGGGAAAGAGATGATAGTATTTGTGTATATCATGTGCTGGGTGTTGTTTTGATGTTCCTTGGTGTGTGTGGATGTGCTGCCATGTAGTGTAGTGGATGTTGTGGGTTTGTGGAGGCTGCAGTGAGAATTTGGGTGCCTCTCATGTCTAGATGATCCATGACTTTGAGGACTTTGGTTTCTTGGTGTAGGTGGTCTGTAGGTGTAGTAGATGTGCAACCTGTGATTATTTTTAGGGCCTTGTTTTGTATGGTCTGAAGAGTGTTATAGTGTGTTTTAGTGAGGTTAGGAGCCCAAGCAGGGCTTGCATAATTCATCACTGAACGTATATATTGCTTGTATACTGTGGTGGTGGTTTCTTTGTTATGTCCAAATGTTGTATGGGCAAGTGACTTCAAGGCACTGAGTCTAGGTGTTAATTTATTTTTGATGTTGTTGATGTTTTGTTTAAATGACATTGATGTATTGTATGCTACACCAAGGATTTTGTGTGTATGTGTGTGTGTGTGGTAGGGGAGTGTCGTCTATAGTAAAGTGTGGAATGTGACTGTGTTCTGCTGTCCAGTTTGTGAGAAGGGTCACTGTAGATTTGGCTGGGGCTATTTTGAGTCTGTTTGTGGTGAACCATTCATGTAGTGTGTTGAGGTAAGGTTGGAGGATGTGTGCGGCTGTGTTTGAGTTTTGGTGTGTGAATGTAAGTGTTATGTCATCTGCAAAGGAAGCTATGTGTATTTGTTGTGTGTGGGGTGTGGGTATGTCATGCATGTATAGGCTGAAGAGTGTAGGAGACAAGACAGATCCTTGGAGGACACCATTTGTCCTCAGTTTGAGGACTGACCAGCAAAAGTTACATCTCCATATCTCCCCGCTAAGTAGTTTGCCAGCCATCTTTTTGTGTTATTGTGCATGTTTGTGTTGAATATTTTGTTTGTGAGGTTGTGGCAGGGGATGGAATCAAAAGCTTTACTAATGTCTAGTGTGACAAGGAGTGTTCTATGTGGTGGCCTAGCTGAATTCATGCCATCAAAAACTCTCTGTGTGAGGTCAGTACGAAGAGTGTTTGTGGAGTGTAGTGGCTGGTCAATCCAGATGCTGTCATGTTAAAAAGAGATGCCAAATCCTTGACCATGCACTCCTCCTCACAATATTCATCCAGCCAGCTCGATCTCTTGTCAGTCTCCAAGCCTCACCGACTTCCAAACCTCTCTTCCTCACACACTCATCCACCATATCCCTCCACCTTCTCCTTGGCCTACCTCGTCTCCTCCCTCCCTCAAATTCGCTAAGATATACCTTTTTCACCACTCTATTGTTATCCATTCTCTCCATATGACCATACCATCACTGTACACTCTCTTCAATTCTGGTGTCCACAAATTTTCTCATTCCACATCTTTCACAAATCACATTATTTTGCATCCTCTCCACTCTCTGTACTCCACATACATTCCTCTGCAGTCCCACCTCCACTACTCTCACTCTTGAATTTTCATTTTCATGCCACACGAATCTCACATCCATATGTTAAAGGTGGCACTAACACTCCTTCATGTATGCCTCTTGCAGCTGCAACACTCAACAAGCCTCTGTTTCTTATCAAGGCCTTCACTGTGCCACCTACTTTCCTTCCTTGTGTCACTCTACTTTCCACTTCTTTTGCACATTTTCCTCTCTTTTCTATCACTGTACCTAGGTATTTGAACTCTCCCACCAATTCCAGTCTCTCCATTTACTGTAACATTGCACTGGGAGTCATCTCTCTCAATAACCATCACTTTACTCTTTTCTACATTTACCCTCAAGGTATGATGCTCACAGACATCAGCAAAACTCTGCACTGGTCTGCTAAGTTCTTGTCCAGTATTTGCAAGTAGTACTGCATCATTAGCATACAACAAATTTGAGATATTCCATCCATCAACATTCATTACCAACGCCATCCCCCTCTCCATTACCCATGTTTTTACTTCTCTCATCATCCCATTCATGTATATCTATATCAATACATACATATATATACATATGCATATATATATATATATATATATTGAACAACCATGCGGACATCACACAACCTTGTCACACACCCACACCGATTGTGAACCATTCACATAGATGCCCATTAACCTGTACACGCTTCACTACCACCATAAAAACTCTTGACAGCACCTAGCAGTTTACCATCTACACTCTACATGTGCAAAACCTTCCACAGTCCTTCCCTGTCTACTTTGTCATATGCTTTTTCCACATCCATGAATGCCATTAACCCATACACACACTTCACTACCATCATTAAAACTCTTGACACCACCTACAGTAGCAGTTTACCATCTACACCGTACATGCGCAAAAACCTTCCACAATCCTTCCTTGTCTACTTTGTCATATACTTTTTCCACATCCATGAATGCTACAAACACCTTATAGTCCTTCTCACAAGTCTTCTCCACTATCTGTCTCACTGCAAATGTTTGATCCACATATCCTCTGCCACTCCTAAAGCCAGCCTGTTCATCACTCACTAGGACTTCTGATATCTCTTACTTTCTCTGTAATAATTCTTCCATGTACTGTCCCTACCACCTTCAATAAACTTATGCCACGATAATTCTTGCACTCACTTCGCTCACCTTTTTTTGTACAGGTGTACAATCACAGACTTTTTTTACTCTGCTGGCACAGTTTCACTCATTCATGCTTTCTTACGTATCTCCAACAAGCACTTCATTCCACTCTCTCCACTGCACTTAATCATCTCTGTATACACCTTATCAACTCCAGCTTCTTTTCCATTTTTCAGCCGCTTCACAGCACCCTTCACAAGTGCGAGTGTCGTGTTTCCTGGTACAGCATTCCTTCTCTGCACACCCCCAAAAACAATCATGTTTACAGTGGCTCTGCTCCCTCTATTCCCATTCTTTAGGCTTTCAAAATGTTCTTTTCATCTGGTCCTTACTTCATCCCCATGGTTTAATACCCACCACCTACATCCTTCACACTTCTTTCCACTTTCACTTCTACATTTCCACACCTCTTTCCAGAATAACTTCCTATTTTCAGAGTAGTTTGCATTCGTTCTTCATCCTAGATCATCATTTACATCCTGCTTTTTCCTCTTCACTAGTCTCTTTACATGCTTCTTGCTCTCAATATATTCAGTTATTTCAATTGAACCCCTGTCCTGTAACCACTCTAGCCACTTCTTCCCATTTTCCTCCACTGTTCTCTTAACCCCTTCATCCCACCATGCTGTACCTTTCTTCTTTGTTGTTACTCTTACCACACCACACACCGCTTTAGCATTTCTAACTAAGCAATCCCTGTATGCATTCCACAGGCTGTCCAGATCCATTTCATTCCAATTCACTGATTCTAAATCCTCCCCTACTTTGGTCCTGTATTCATCTGCCATTTCTTTGATCCTCAGCTTTTCGACTTACAGTCATTTTCTCTGACTGCTCCTCTCTCTCCTGGTCCACCTCACTCTTCTCAGCTCGAACTTGCATACCACAATCATATGATCTGACAGATCTCCACATTGTCCTCTCATGGCCCTCGTATCAGCAACCATTCCCAGCATCGACCTCTGTACAAGCACATAATCAGGCTCCTCTCAACACGATCTCCATTCCCTCTATACCATGTATATTTATGTGCATCTTTGAGGTTGAAATACGAGTTACAAATGCACAACCTCCTTTCCTGACATATATCCTTCAGTTGCTTCCCATTATCATTTTCTCCTGGTACTCCATTACAACCCATTATGTTATCTTTAGGACCAGTGGCTACTCTTCCATTCATATCGCCCATTACAATAACTTTATAGCTCCTTGGCATTTCTCCTACTGCTTCATCCAACTCATCCCAAAACCTGCCTTTCTCTCTCTCACTCTTATTCTCACACGGCGCATACGCTACAATCACCGCTGCTTTCACCTTCTCAAACTTAAACTTGACATACATACACCTCAAGCTGACACATTTGTAATCTCTCTTTCCACTCTGCCACACCTCATTCATCAACAAAGCAACTCCTTCCTTGCATTTATGCCTGAAATTACACAATTCACAGCCTCTCCCTCCTCCACTTCACACCCTTTCATCTTTGTTTCACACACAGGGTTCCCACTCTCTGGTTAGCAAAAATTTCCCTGACTTTTCTAGGAATTTTGACAAAGTTCCAGGTATATTTTCATACTTTGCTAAGTAAATTTTCAAGTGTAATTTTACACTTTTTAAATTGATTAGTAAAAATCACCCTGATTTGTTCATTACTGAGGAGTGAAGCTGCCATAATCATTCAGTTTACAATTAATCTTAACTTGTACACATGGAACAAAATAATAAAAGATGCACCTAAGCATAAACCTCACTTTTCACCAAAAATTTCCCTGACTTTTCCACGATATTTTTAAAATTAACAAAATTCCCTGACTTTTCCCTGACTGGAATTTTTTTTTTCAGTTTACCAGGTTTTCCAGAGGCGGTGGGAACCCTGCGCACAATGCCATCATGGCATATCTTGCACTCTTGAACTGTAGCACCAGTCGAGCAGGGCAGTACTCCCAAGGTGGATGGAAGGCTGATGACAGGGAGAGCTGGAGCTCCCATTTCATCAGCCCTCAGGACTTGTTCCTGATCATCCCCCTTTGCTGAACTTTTTCAGTGTCTCAGTAACACAGAGAGTAGGCCAGCATGCTCTCCAAGTTTCTCTAACTGTCAACACCAAACTACATGCACGCTACACGCTACATCCCTTTTCAAAATTCAAAGAAAATGGCATCAAACAACATAGCCTCGGAGCCCCAAGAGGGGGGACCAAAAATGCCCCCATCATCCGCCCCTCTCCTGGTGACGACTCATGGAGCTGCCTGGAACCACTGTCTGACTTACTCCTTCTTCATTTCTGTAACATTCGCGGCCTTTCCTCTAACTTTCGCTCTGCTGAGCACCACCTCTTCTCCTCTAAACCTCACCTTTTCTTTCTCTGAGACTCAGCTGTCTGAGGCAAATAATAGCAAACCCTTTTCTGTATCCTCCTACTTTCTCTATTCTCATTTCAAAGCCAAAGGTGGCTGTTGCGTATATGTACGCAACGATCTATCTTGCTCTCGTGTTCCTGAATTTGATTCTTCTGAATTCTCTACTATCTGGCTTCGGCTTTCCTGTCATTCTCTGACTAAATATATCTGTGCTGTTTACTTATCTGCTAATTTTACTATCAAAAATTCTTTGACTATCTTACTTCTATGATGGAACACATTCTATCCATTTTTCCTTTCTCTGAAATCTCCATTCTAGGAGATTTCAATGTTCACCACCACCTTTGGCTCTCCTCTCCTTTCACTGACCCACTTGGTGAACAAGCCTACATCTTCTCTATCCTTAATGACCTAGAGCACCTTGTACAGCACCCTACCCGTATCCCTGACCGCATTGGAGAAGATTCCAACATACTTGACCTCTTCCTAACAACTAATCTTTCTGCTATCTATCTATCTATCTATTGCCAGACGCCTCAATCCCGAACGGGGTGGCCACAAACAAATCGCCTCCATGTCACTCTGTCCCCTGCCATTTCACTACCACGCTCCCAACTCACACCCCCCTCTCTCATATACCTCTCCACTCTATCCCTCCATCTCATCCTCGGCCTCCCCCTCCCTCTTGCCCCCTCCCTCTCGCCCCCTCCACCTCACTCACATACACTCTCCTTGTCAATCTTTCACTCTCCATCCTTTCCACATGTCCAAACCACCTTAACGTGTTTCTCCTAACGCTTCCCATCACGTCCTCAAGCACACCACAACGCTCCTTCACTTCCTCATTTGTTAGTCTGTCTCTCC
>JAGKTI010041618.1:0-10222 GCA_018397915.1 Birgus latro
AAATATAATAATGTCATCATCGGAGTGAAGGCTTTAATGGAAACTGTTTTAACCCCTTCACCACAGCAGGGAGTGACAAGTACAATGTGGGAATATCGTCATCGTGGTCATCAAAGGCTGAATAGAGACCGCTTAGCACCCTCATGAACTGCAAGGCGTCCTTCCCAAGCCGTAAAAAATCGTCTAAAGTGGCAGAAAAAAAAGTAAAATAGATATGGCATCATAGCGAACAAAATTTAATGTAGCTGTAAATAATTAAAGCTCAAAGAGACACAAGTATCTTCCCCAGGGCTGACGAATATATAGAGGAAAAAATCATACCATCTGAAACACACACTAGTAGAGGTAGGGTTTTCACTGTACTTCGCCAGGTGTAAATTTTCTTTAGAGGGAACTGGGAAGATAGTTGTGTCTTCGACTGTACATGTAGTTAGGCCTGTGTGGTAAAGCCAGGATTCAGTGGGCATGAGTGGTGTGGCTTGACGGTCGGGGCATTTTCCTGGACATGATGTTGATACTTCTCCCAGCTCCGTACTTTTTTTTTTCTTGTTTCTGGTGCCTACCACACCTCATCCTTACGTGGGAAAAGTGTCAGGGTGGTGGTGATGATGATGATGATGATGTGAGAGTGTTCTTACTTGGTAGCTGTTTGGCTTAATTATTTGTGTCGATATAGGAAACAATGACGTGTGAGGTGTTGCATAGTCGATGGGCGCTCCAGTGATTGGTATACAACTGAACACTTCCCCTGTTTCTGGATCCTATTGACTCTATTTACGCTTAAGGGGAAAGTTAAACTGATGATGATGATGATGATGATGATGATATGACTAGTTTAAGTAGATGACAGCTTGGTGTGGAGTACCTGAAAGAAGTTTTACATTATCTGCCTCATAGGTTGGAACAAGGCAGTGTCAGATATTAACCTCATTACCGGTCTATAGATCAGTAGGCTACAGTTTATTCCACTCTTCATCTTAGCGGGTATCGAAATAAACCTTCAAAGAACAAAGGTTTTCTTAGCTTTTTTTTAATTCTAACGACCGCCAGACGCCTTTATTTAGCTGAAAGAAGGCTGTTTCAGAAGGACAACATTTTCCTGTGAGTTACGTATCTGAAGAGTGATGAACTTTCTTAAATAATTCCTGGAAACCATATGCAAAACGATGAAAAATATACCTGGACTGATGAAGGACGGGGATGATATGTAGAAAAATGGATTAATAACATTTTGAGAGAGAGAGAGAGAGAGAGAGAGAGAGACATGAAGATAGTCAGCAACAAGAACAAGAACAAGGAGAGCTGCTGATAGTGCGTGGTGGAGCATCACAGTGGCTGTCCTGTGAGCCTCCCCCCTTGTAAACAATCCTCACCTCCTCACCCACAGCACTCTTTCTCCTTCCCTCCCTCCCCACACACACAACACACTCTCCTCCCTTCCCTCCCCACACACACACACACTCTCTCCCCTCCCCTCCCTCCTGACCCACAACATTCTCTCTCTTCCCCTCCCTCCTCCCTCAGTCCCGTCTCTGCTTCCAGCCCGATACCACCTCCCTCGCTTCATCCGCCTTCAGGACACCAAAAGGACGATTTTTTTTTTTTTACTGTAAATAGTGAGAAACAGAAATCAACACACACCGCCATCTGTCACTGTGACAAAGTGGAAGAAATTTTGGTGATCTTTGACTTGATTTTTTTTTTTTTGTCCTTCGTTCGTGGGATTTTTGAGACGTGTGTGTGACCTGTGATTAAGAAAGTTAAAGTTTTGGGTGAAGTTTGTTTATTTGGTAAGCTAGGAACCTGCAGCGTCTGAGAGAAAAAAAATCAATCTCTTGTGAGTGAGCGTGATGAGGTGTGTGTGAGATGCCCGGGCCTGTGTTGACTCAGTGTTAGTAAACACTGTCGCTCTGGCGGTAGACAGACTGACTCTAGTAGCGCGGCGGACATGGGGCGGAAGGGTTGTGGTGCTGTGGTGCTGACTTTGATGGTGCTAATGGTGTCGGTGGATGCAGAAGACCCCTCCGACACCGCCTCTGACCCCCTCTCGGGACTTTTCGTGAGGCAGGAAGCAACCCTCAGGAAGCTGGATGGTCTCATAGCGAAGGTGGGGAAAGTGGACGCCTTGGAGGTCAAACTTGATCACGTAACCAGCCTCCTGCAGGGCCTGGAGGACAGAAATGCTCTACTGGAGGCTAGACTGGCCGACGTGGAGGCACGGCACGGGGTTGAAGTTGAGGACCTAAAGGAGGGAGTTAAGGCACAGCTGGTTCAGGCAGAGTCGAGGATGGAGGCCAAGATGGAGGAGGTGGTGGAGGCTCTGGATGAAAGGTTAGATCAGATGGAGGTGCTGGAGGCCAGGATTAATGCAGGCAGTGAGAATAACAGTGAATGTGCTCCGGTGGAGGCATGTGACGGGGAGCTGGGAGAGACTGTCAGGGTGCTGCTGGAGGCTCACCACTTGAATCTAAGTCAAGCTGGTGAGACGGCGCTGATGGACCTCCGGGAGCACCTACTGGAGGTGGTGGAGGCAACCGTAAATGGGAGTGAGAGGTGCGATGACTGGGCGGAGGCAATAGGGAGGCTGGAGGCTGCCGTGGCTCCAGCAGCCAACGCAACGCAGCGCATGGTGGCTGCGGTCATCAACAGGATTCGGGTGTCAAACTTGGCCATGGATAAGAGATTAGAGGCGCTGCTGCATACATCATCACTGCGCCAGCGCGTCCTGCGGGATTCACTTCTTGCGGCCGTGGATGCGCTGGGGGGACAAGTGCAGGCACAGTCGCAGGCCGTGTATAGGAAAATAGAGGCTCGTGTGGGAGGGCTGGAGGCTACACTGTCAGCGGCGGTGAAGCTGCACACGAAGGGCCTAGCGGGGCAGGTTCTGGAGACAGCCAACCTGACCCTGGCCACACTGGCTGCCAGGCTCTCCCTCACCCTGGACCACCTCCATAACACCTCCACCGACCTCCACCTCACCTTGGCCAACCTCACCGCCCAGCCCCCTGCACCCCCAGCTCTCTGCCTCCTGCACGCCCCACAGCCACAGCCGCAGCAGCCACAGCCACAGCCACAGCCGCAGCAGCCAAAGCCACAGCCTCAAAAGGATCAGGTCAGTGCCAGCAGAGCGTGTGGCATGGCTGGGCAGGGTAGTTCATCCACCTTAACTTTGCGGAGAGTTTCGACCCTTTACAGCCAATTTCCCGTATTTCAAAGGCAGAATAAAACAACGATACGGCTCTACATCCCTGCGACAATGTTTCTTTGCAACTACTGCACGTTTCCTTATAATCTGACAAAGACCTATAATCCATTTTAGCTTGGTAATGGGCCAAGAGCTGTCAGGCTGGAGGGTGAATATGACTAGTGACCAAGGAGACTCATGCCTACTTCACAGCTAAGGACCATCACATTTTATCCATGAGTTGGTTTTGAAGTTTTGGGTTGGCCCAGTTCCGTTAGGTGAAAATAATCCAACTACCCAGTAGACTCCTAGATATATCCTACCAGTAGCTACAGAGCTGAAGGGGAGCCTAAAAGTGGTGGCGCTGTGCATCCTGGGTGAAGCTGCTGCAGCGTACACCTGGGAGTCAAACCCCCCCATATTACCCTGCACCTCGCCTGGAGAAGGACCCTGGTGGGGCGCTGTCTGCTGCAAAGGGGGTGCTGGATCCCTACACGGCGTATGTACTGTACCGTATATAGGAAGGCACCATGAAAGCAGTTGCTTACCTGTGGTCGACGAGTCTGCTTGCCCAAACACTGGGATTAAGCAACAACGATTAATAGCTGATAATGGGTGACCAGAGATAGTTGTCGAAGCCTTTGACAACTAAGATTTCTCTCAACGGAACAAAACTTGGGATTAGCCTGAATAAAATATCCAATTGCACCAACCGCAGCGAAAGGATAGATACAACGAGAAAGTGTAGACACGGCCACTGATTATGAGCCTCAGTTACTGTTGGCTAGCTAGTTTTTCATGTTACATGGTACACGCATCAGTGCGGCGGTAAGGACCTACTTAATTATTCTCTCATCATATGTTCCATTAATGACGTCAGAATTGTGGGCTTCTCTATACCTAATCTCTATTATCCAGCTTATGGAAAGTAGGACAGACTCTCAAACTCGAGGGGTCTCCCCGAAGCAGAAAAAATAACAGCAACTTGAAAGCACTTAGAGAGCGCATACATCCGCTAACGCCAATAAAATTTAAGAATAACTGCTGTAATTCCTCTTTCCTATCAGACGGATGCTTTTACGGCCTCACGCAGTCAGATAATTCTACGAAGTTAGTCTGCCCTGTTACACAGTTCAGATAGCGCATACCTATGCCAAAGTCAACAAATTTTTTTATTTATTCCTGCATCTGGATCCAGATCCACCTGAAATTCTAGCTCTTCCATGACCCACTGCCACCTGTCCACCAGTTTTCACTAAAATCCGATGACAACGTTTTGAGATATACTGTATTGTATACAAACAGACAAATCTGCAAGCAGACACGGATGAATATATAACCTGCTTCCAACTTTGTTGGCGGAGGTAAAAAACTGCCTGATATCAAGTACAAGTTAGATAAGACGTCACGGGACTGGAGAGCTTGAGGATGCGATCGTAAAAGTGAAGTGGCTTCTGCATGAGGACTCACCCCTGATCTTACCCACTACTATACCCAGAGAGCAAGGCACACCTTGTGTTGCTTTATTGTGGGATGATGTTGAGCCTTTCTCACAACGAAATGCCGTTATCCAGTATTTAGGCAGCAGCTTTTATGCCCTTCATTCCCTGACGGATTCTTCTATCTCATTCTCGCTACCACCAGACGATTAAAATAAACTTAGGACAGGCCCGTAGTACTGAAGGCTATATTCAGACCGACAAGCCTCTCCTATGTTGGATATAATCGCCTAGAGTTAGCAGGAACAAAATACGTCATCTGACTGAAGGGGTTAAACTTGTCATCGTCCCCTTTTTTCATTCAGTATCCTGTCAAACACCATGTGCAATGAAATGGTAGTCAATAAACACAGCCACTCTAACCTTCAATTGCTTGGCTCCACCTCACAAGCTAAACCATCTCCTTATCCGTTAATTACTGAGGTTAGACAAACTCACAGTGTAAGTAAGATTAACCTTTTGGTACGATGATATCCTTATTTATTTCATTCTTTAGTTACGGCCAGACCACTTTATGAGGAGGAGCTTTTCGATCGGGAGTGGGGAGCTAAATTTAACTTTTATTATTCTCTGTACAAGAAAAGGTTCCTCCTTAAACAAGATATAATTGGCCGTCGGGATTAAGAGTACAATAAATCGGACTTCACCTCACTGAAGTAGTAAAACGACGGCATTTATCAAAACAGTTACGTTTTCCGTTTTACAGGCAGATGATTCATTCTCTGCAGGACGATGACTCCTTTTCTATTTCATTTTTGCTACCAACACACGATTTTATTAATTCTAGGAAGGAGTTCCCGTAGTGAATATATATTTCTAGCCATTTCACTTCAAAAGGTCTCCCCAAAGTCGAATAAAATCACCTAGAAGTTGCAGAAATAAAAATAAAATCCTAATCAGACAATTTTACTCAGGTGAAGGAAAGCCTAGTGTCTACTGAGCTCACTCTGAGTTCGGTTTAAAAAAAATCATCATGGTCCTAATCCCATTTCTACCAACTATTAATGGGATGGACAGGATTCAAAAACAAAAACAGAATACACAAGAAGCAGCAGAAGCTACAATGAGGGTACTGAACGAACTGTATCACGGTCTTCATCCATTCACTTACCCCTGCCACAGTTATGGACGTAGCTGGGGAGTTTATACTGACTAACACAACAGGACTCTCTTTCAGCTGCTGAATGTTTTACCAGTTAAATGATTTACGGGGATATATTTTAACCTCCTGAAAGCTACGATGCCCAACACCTCAACAAAATTGTCTGATGCTGGCCTGAATAAACTACAACGGTGGTTCAAAAACATCGAGGTAGATATTCAAGATTTCAATATTCTTTCTCTACTCCACTCCACAGGCAGGACCATAAAATCGAACGCCAATATCCAAGTACACTCGCTGTAAAAAAGTATCTGTATCTTCTACATTTTGACACAACAGCCGATTCGCTAAAAAAAAATAATCAGAAACTTGTTGAATGTGTATGTCTTCTGCTTTCATTACAGCATAAAGAAGGATATAAATCAAAGCGGTGAAGCAGGATACTTAATAATAAGGTGTAGGTTTTGTTACCATTTTGTTGCAGACTAGTTATGGTTTGTAAGCGTCTACCCCACAATCTCAGCGGCTGTCAGGAAATTCGAACCCACGTCAAAGCGCCCTCCGGAGGCCAATATCAAATCGACCAAGCCACCGAACTGCCCTCATGTCAAAGTAAAGGAGTGAAGCCAAACTGGGGTAGGAGAATGGTACGACAGATACAAGGAGGAAGAGAGTAGGATAGACAGAAGGAGGAAGAAAGTAGAATAGATACAAGGAGGAAGAAAGTAGATCGGATACAAGGAGGAAGAAAGTAGAACAGATACAAGGAGGAAGAAAGTAGGACAGATACAAGGTGGGAGAGAGTAAGGCGGTAAAGACAAGGGAGAAAGAAGTGGGACAGATACAAGGGCAATGAGGGAGGAAGCAGGACAGTTACAAGGAAGAAAAGGGACAGATACAAAGACAAAGATCAATGAGTAGGGCAGATTCAAGGAGGGAGAGTAAGAAAGATACAAGGAAGAGAGTAAGACAAATACAAGGAGGAAGAGAATGAGACAGATAGAAAGAGAGATACATGGAGGAAAAACTTAGGACTGATACGAGGAAGGGAGTAGAACAGATACAAGGAGGAGCTAAGGACAAGTTCAGACGGTGAAACACAAGACAGTCGGCTACCTTACGTTCTTCCTGCCATCTGGTGTGCAGTGGCGAGGTCAGAGAGACGGAGGGAGAACCTGTGTTTATCCGTCCCGCCGCGCTGTTTATGTTGTGTTCAAGTGGACGCTGTTGTACCGACCCGACCCCGCCCCCTGCTCCGCCTTCATGCAGCTGTGCCGGTGCTACGGACTGGGACTGTGGTTGCCTCATGCAGAATTATACAGCTGGAACGATCTCAAATTCAGTTAATATGCCACAACTTCTTCAGTATCATCTGTACAATATATCGCAATGAGTGTCTGTTCTGCACGACCACAGTTTTTTTAAATACATTACTAAATTTTGCATGGGAACTGCTATGGCCCGGAGAAAGGTCACGAGCTCCATACGAAAGGAAAAATCTGTATAACCTTAACAAGAGACGAAGTTAATTTTCCGGTACCACAGACACTATGCTTGTGTGTGTGGAGGAGGGGGCACAGTTCAAGACCCCAAGCCGTGACCCATTAAGAAATTTCATACGTTTTTAAGGCATAGCAATTAAATGTATACTACAAAAACAGTTACATGAGCACCACAGGAACTAATCGTGAATGCTTACTCGGACCCTCAAGAAAATATCGGAAAAGCTGCTGCCTTAGATAAGAGAGATGTGGAACGAGGGGAGGGGAATTTCCACGAGAATTTGTGAAAACCACGCAGAGCTAAGTGAGGTCGAAGGCAATCAGTCCTCCTGGGTGGGTCGTGAAATATTATCATGCATGGAGTTATCGTTACATCAATTATCCGTAACGTGGCTGACACGAGCAACGCCGAGGACTTTCACATCCACCCAAAAGAGGATGGCGGACTGGGAGAAGAGGCCAGTTTCAGTCGGCAGTCCTCTGGGTTTACGACGGGAGGTGCTTATGGATTTAGTAACAATAACAACAACAACAGTAGCAACAACAACAACAAAAACTATATCCAGACGATTTTATCCGACTTAGGAAGGACTTTTGTAACTAAAAATTCAAATCCAGGCTTCATTAATCCCTTCAGCAATAGAAGTCTCCCAAGCTGAATAAACGGGTCTGGAGGAAGCAAGAATAAAATACACGCCACCAGACTGAAGAGATAAACCCCTTCAGCCCGATGACCCAATCTTAATTTTATTCTTACCAGCACCAGGCGATTTTTCTCAGCATAGGACAGATTACTGGAATAAAAGGGGTTAGTAGTAGCCTTCATTAACCATTATTATCACACATCTTTCCAAAAGTTTACTAAAATCGTCTGCAGGCAACGGGACGTAATAAGAATTCTGTCATAGGATTAGCAGTAGTAATAGTACAGTAGCAGAAGTATAGTAGTAGTAGTAGTAGTAGTAGTAGTAGTAGTAGTAGTAGTAGTAGTAGTAGTAGTAGTAGTAGTAGTACTAATTGCTGTTGCTGTTGCTGTCATAGTCGTTGCTGCAGTTGCTGTTGTTGTTGTAGCCTCAGGTGTATGTGAACATGAACCCAGTTGACTGTAGGCTGAAGCTGCCCTCCCCCTTCACGCCACCACCCTCCTTTCGCGGGACAGGGAGGGAGTTAAGGGACGTTTGCCTGCCCTGACACCGGAGTCGCGTGCTTATATCAGTGCCACCACACGAAGGCGTCCCTCTCCACCGCCCAGAGCTGGATTGAAGCGGTTAGACGCCCTTGACCAACCTCTCTTCACTCCCTGTTATCCGATCGACTATAAATCACCTCAGTTATGCCTCTGATAAACAGTAATAGTATTAATTATCATCATCATCCTATTCCTATTTCCCAGTCAAACGACAAAAATCCACATCATCATCATTATCACATCACCACCATCAACATCCTACTTACCACAAAAAAAAAATATGACAATTCACCATCATCATCATCATCACAACCGTATTTCGCACAATCAAACACAAACATAACAAACCAATACTTTTCCCCATCCACAACAAAGCCACACCGAAGAACGCACCACCCCCCACTACAAGAGGAGGGGGGGTACTGTATGCGCCCCATGTGTAGGTCACCGGTAAACACTGCAATCAGGTCAGGGTCGGGAAACACTCGCACCGTATGACACACTTCTTATGTGCGATATTGTACGACAGGATAAGATAGACAGATAGACAGAAAGATAGATAGATAGACAGAGATAAATAGATAGATCTGTGTTAGAATGTCTGCCTATAACGAAATGGATACAATTCGTTGTTCTCCAGAAACGTCGTCGATGTTGCAGGTGTTGTGATTGATTATGACATCGGCGGTGTTTGCAAAGCCTGTCAGATGAAGCACGCTTAATGGGTGGGCGACACATTAGCGGCGCGACACTTCTGTTTAATGTGGTGACGGTGATCAATAGTTATGCTCCCCCTTACACTTCACTTCACACCTATACGTGTAGTTCAGTGATGTCCATTAATAGTTTCAACTGCTGCGTGGGCAAGGTTATGTTCAGATGGAGTGGTCTGTACCCAGTGACTTGTTGTACCTAGTGACTGAGACTGGTTCCTTGTTTATGGTCCTCATTAAATACCTGAGAGAAGTGATGCGTTCCGGGAGAATTTTTGGTCAGGTGAAGTCTTGTGTACATTGCATTAAGGACATGGCAGCTTCTGAAAGGGTTGATGGAGCTTGTTTTTAATCACATCAACATCATGTAAAGATGTTGTGGGTGTGACCTGTCAAATTAGCTGTATTAGTTTGTATTATGCTGCCTATTTTTAGGAGAGGAAGAGGAGCGGGGAAAATGGACGGTGTCAGGCCAAAAAAATACGTACAGTATACTAAAAAGAAAAGCTGTATACGCACTGTTCATCATAAACTATTCCAATACAATATCGTGTGTAGTTAAAATTTAATACTACGATGACGAAAATAACAAAATCAAATAGCTGTTGCAAGTCTCACTCTAGGGAAATCCGGTTTTATTTACTTTCTCAGAAACCAAAAGTCATGCAGTATAACTCGGACTGTATGAATTTAAACAGCTATCTAATTTCCATGGAGACTGATTTACTGCTATGAGTAATATAATTCTGTGGAGTTTCATCCAACTGAAAAACTGAATAAACTATATGGAGACTAGATTAAGCTTCATGACTGATTAATTTCTACAGAGATTCACTAAATATCCAGCCTCTGAAGAGCACTGGGTGGGCGTGAAGCAAGGGGGAAATACAGCTGAAGAAATATGGTGCCGATATATTTGTGAGCAACGGATGGTTGATTAAGTTTATCCCGAGACTGAGGAACGTATTACTGTGGGCTTAGAATATCTATTATTTCTTCTCGTATATCTGTTTTGCATTCCGTACTGATAATG
>JAGKTI010041619.1:0-10222 GCA_018397915.1 Birgus latro
CACACACACACACACACACACACACACACACACACACACACACACCTCAACATTTTACCTCATTCATACCCTCCCCATCACTGCACTTCCTCCTCACCCACCACACCACACCACCACACCACCACCACCACCACCACCACCACGAAAAACAGAAACTAACTCAAAGCAAAATTTGACCTGAGTAACTAAATTATAAAAACACGTATGCAAAGAACTTACAAAACTCTAAATATAAAATATCTGTATAAATAACATCCATTTGATTAATAAAAATGAATGAAAATGTGATTTTAAATAATAGGTGATAAAGAGCATTATATAATTTACGAGAGCATCGTTGCAACACATAATTCGGAGTGTGGTAAGTTATTGGCCAAAGTTTTCGAGTCAATTCTTAACAGAAAATTTTTAAAGCATCTTTCCTATCACAACCTTCTTTCTGATCGTCAGTATGGGTTCCGTCAGGGACGCTCCACTGGCGATCTTCTCACCTGCCTTTCAGACTCCTGGTCATCCTCCTTTCGGGACTTTGGCGAAAGCTTTGCCATTGCACTTGACATCTCAAAGGCTTTCGATTGAGTCTGGCACAAATCTTTAATTTCCAAACTGCCCTCTTACGGTTTCTGTCCTTCTGTCTGTGCTTTCATCTCTAGCTTCCTTTCTGGTCGTTCTATAGCTGCTGTTGTAGACGGCCATCGTTCTTCTCCTAGACCTATCAACAGGGGTGTTCCTCAGGGCTCTGTCCTATCACCAACTCTCATCCTTATATTCATTAATGACCTAAGCTGTACATCAAACTCTTTCCACTCATACGCTGATGACTCCTTCATCTTTCCAATAGACGTGTTGCCGGTTCTGGGTAAACATGGCAAGTGCACTTTGCCATGTACTTAAAAGCTTACGGTTATGTTTTTTTTTTTATTTAATTTATTAGTTGCACTGATCAAGACGTGACAACTTTAATTCTTTACGGCTTGAGGGAGGCAGCCGCCATATTGGCGATGACGTCAGACGTCACACTGCAGACGACGCTCCAAGTCATCACACAAGGCTTTACCAGTAAGAGCGATAATAGTTGTCATGATATTTACCGACATGGCCACCGTAGATCCAAACTACATCCTTTAGGCATATTGTGAAGGAATACTTTTCATAGTGTAAATGGGTGGTTGTACCTGTTAGGTACGTAAATTGCGGTGAAATCGACTGGAAGTATCTTACAGCTACTCCATTCCCGAGCGGTGCTCGTACCTCATGAGGTTGAAAGTGTTTTATGTATGGCGTACAGTAACAGTTGTATGAGTTTATACTGGTATTACTCTTATGAATGTTTAATATTTGACCTCTTAATTATCAGTTTTCTGAGAGAACAGGTTCAGTGAGTGACTCTGAACTTCATAGTAATGTACGTACTTTCGGGAGGGTGTGATGAAATACCAAATCGGCGGTCATTTACCGAGTCAGCACCGAATCAGCACTTTTAATTGGTAAGTGTTATAGATTTTATCACCATACAGGTTCATACACACCTAATTATCTGAAATCCGGTCAATTTTTTTTGTTTTATTTCACCGCTCATAAAAGTTTTGAAAGGAAGTGAGTTGGATAAAAGAAAGAAAATGATAGAGTATCAGGAGAAGTTGAAAAATGAGTGGAACACATTGAAAAATCAGGAAAATGGTGGTGTGGATGACAGTTGTTTAAGAGTGCTGTGGTGGGGTATGCGAAAGAAGTGTGTAGTGTGAGACGTGTGTGTGGTGGTGTAAGAAAGGCAAATGAGTGGTGGTGCAAGGAAGTAAGTAAGGCAGCAGCTAAGGAAAGATGTGCATATGAAGTGTGGCTGCGGAGGAAGGATGAGGTGTCATGTGAGAGGTATAAGGAAAAGAGGAATAGGCCGAGAAAAGTTGTGCGTGATGCTAACTTGGCAGCAGATGAGAGGAAGTAAAAGCAGATGATGGATGGATGTTAACTGAGATGGATGCAGCAAGGAGGAGATGGGCAGAGTATATTGAACGATTGTTAAATGCAGAGGAGGAAAAGGAGGCTGAGATTGTGACAGATGGAAGAGTGCAAGGAATAAATGTCTTGCGAGCGCTGAATGATTCTTTGATCACGATGGAGGAAGTGCAGGAGGCAGAAAAGGAATGAAAGCGGGGAAAGCTGCAGGTATGGAAGGGTGTGCTGTGGAATGTTTGAGTGGTTAGTCAGATTGCTCAATGTGTGTTTTGTGAGTGGTATGGTGCCGATTGACTGGGCAAGTGCATGTGTGGTTCCGTTGTACAAAAGTAAAGGGTGATAAGTATGAATGTGCTAGTTTTAGCGGTATAAGTCTATTGAGTGATGTGTATGATAGAGTGTTGATTAAGACTTAGAGAGGGTACAGAGGGAGTGGTTGGTGATGAGCAGTGTGGTTTTAGAAGAGGGAGGGGATGCGTGGATCAGGTGTTTGCTGTGAGACAGATGTGCAAAAAGTATTTAGCAAAAGGTAAAGATGTGTTCGGGGCCTTCATGGATTTAGAGAAAGCGTATGATAGAACTGATAGGGAGGCTTTGTGGACTGTTTTAAGATTGTATGGACTACGTAGTAGGTTGTTAAAAGAAGTGAAAAGCTTTCATGTAAATAGTTGAGTGTGTGTAAGAGTGGGAAATACTGTGAGTGATTGGTTTCCGGTTAAAGTGGGGCTGCATCAGGGATATGTGATGTCACCTTGGTTGTTTAATATATATATGGATGGTGTTGTAAGGAAAGTGAATGCAAGAGTGTTAGGTGAAGGTTTGAATCTGGTGAATGCTGATGGTAGAGAGTGGAATCTGAATCACCTGCTGTTTGCGGATAATACTGCACGGATGGCTGATTCGGAGGAAAGACTGAGACAGCTGGTAGAGGAGTTTGGAAGGGCGCGTGAAAGGAGAAAATTGAGAATAAATGAGAGTAAGAGTAAAGTGAAGTGTACAAGGTTTGTAGACGGTAGGAGGATGAATGTAGTTCTGAATGGTGAGTTACATGAGGAGGTAGGGTGTTTGAACCCCTAAAGACTTATGGCTCTCCAACTACAGTTACGGAGAATGTTGCAAAAGTCCTATGGCTGTCAATGGTACAGAGGCTACCCAAAACTGGCGGTAGGTAGCGCCGCCCCTTTTATGACGCATATGGGACCTGGCCAATGGGAACTAAGAGATCAGGTGGTGGGAGGCATGATCCGGCCCCCTCCCTGGGTGTGGGGACTCTCCCCTCCCTAGGCCATCCCTCCACCTCCCTTTGTCCTATTGGGTCCTGCCTTCTGTGTACCCCTATACGCCCTCTAGACCATATTTGGTGTGTGTGGCAGACATATTCTCTTCCTTTCCACCCCCCTCCTGATGTCCCCCCACACTCCCTTCGCCTCCCAATTCCCCCTTATCTGGCAAAGACCTCCTATTCTCACTCATAGTGAGAAGTGACTTTTGTTTTTTTGACAGTTAATTGTGCAGTAGCCATTAGACATATGAGAGTGATATATGCGTTTGTAACCTGCACTCCTTTGGTGAAAGAAACTCCGTGCTCTGGTAGCTATTTAAGGAGTTTATTAGGAGCTCTTACAACACAGTCCTCTCCTCTACCGTGACGCCCCAGAACTAACTCTTCTGCCCAGGCCAGGGAGTGAGAACGCGTGTCCACTCAGTGCTTTTAGTGAGGGCTCATATGCAGAGGGGGGGGGATAGATACATAGATATACAGATATATAACAGGGATGGTACAATACTCCCCCGGGTAGCTGAGATGGTGTCTCCTGACACTAGAGAGGAGTTAAATGGGGGTTTGGTTATACTACTTAGGTAGGTGGGGCGTTTGTACAAGGAGGGAATATGATATAGGGGTGGAGGGAGGACATGGCCATGTCAAGAGGATGTAATCTAGTAATATATAAGGTTAAATATGTAATGTAGTAATATATGAGGTTAAATGAAAGATACACAAGGATTTCACCAAAGTCTCTGTTCGTGTTGTAGGCGCGAAAGAAGGAGTGGATATACTAACACTACCTGAGACGTGTTGTGTGAATGGCTTAACTTATGAGTCAGCCTGGTGCACGATCTTAGAGGACAGTCTATGTTATCTATACTTGCTCAGTGTCACGAATGCGCCACTGAAACTTAAAAGTGGTGTAAAGATCGGAGATTTCCTAGTATACCCAGCGACTGTAAAGGTGTGCCAGGAATCCTCTATCCCTACTATTCATACTGATGATGATAGTAAACCAACAGGTGTATGTGCCATCAACTCTACAGGATCTACTCCGACTCGTTCACCTGACCTGCTCTCAAATCTGACTTGCAAGGATTTCCCACAACATAAATCCCAACTGCTCGACCTTTTGCACACTTACAGAAATGTGGTAATCTTACCCAGAAAACCGATGGGCAAGACAGACCTTGTCAAACATTACATAGAGCTGGTACCAGGAACTCAGCCGATTTACATACCAGCGTATCGGTTACCTCACATCTTGAGAAAACAGACAGATCAGATGGTACAGAAAATGTTAGCTCACGACATTATCGAACCCTCCGTCAGTCCATGGAATAGCCCTCTTTTCTTAGTTCCAAAAAAGGACGGCAACTTTATACCAGTAGTGGACTACCGTAAGGTAAATTCCGTAACTGTTCCAGACCACTTCCCGTTACCTGTCCTCACAGATTTGCTAGAATCACTAGGTGAAAATAACGTAGTCTTTTCATCCCTAGACCTCCTCAGTGGCTACCTGCAGGTCGAAATGGAAGAATCCTCTCGCCCAATTACAACCTTCAGCACCCCTTCAGGACATTTTCAGTTTAAGAGACTTCCTTTTGGTCTGAGGAATGCTCCTTCAGTGCTCATGCGACTTATCCATTTGGTCTTCAGTGGCATGATGGGACACTCTCTTTTTGCTTACCTAGATGATATTGTTGTGAGTAAATCAATCCCTGATCATTTTGCCAAACTACAACAAGTAATTGAACGCCTACAGCTAGAAGGCCTGAAAATCAACCTCAGTAAATGTGACTTCTTGAGACAGAAAATCAACTTTCTAGAACATGACGTCGATGCACAAGGCATTCATACTAATGACGACAAAACTAAGGCGATCATCAGTTTCCCAGAACCGATGCTGTAAGGACTTTCCTGGGCTAATGGTTACTGTCGTAGATTCATTAAAGACTATGCAAAGATCTCCGCTCCCCTAACCCACTTACTAAAGAAGAATGTACCCTTTGTATGGACTAACGATCAGTCACAGGCTTTCCAGGCACTAAAGACAGCTCTTGTCAATGCCCCAAATTTAGCATTCCCTGATTATACCAAACCCATTCTTCTATGCACAGACGCCTCAGGCACAGGACTTGGTGCAGTTTTAATGCAACTTGATCAAGCATCAATGAAGCAAGTAATAGCGTATGCTGGTCACGCCCTTACGACCGCTGAACGTAATTACAGTGTCACCGATCTAGAAGCTTTGGCGGTAGTCTGGCCCTTGAAACATTTCAGAGACATAGTATATGGTTATCCAGTACATATCCAGATGGACCACCTCCCTCTATGTGACCTGTTTAAGGGACACAACCTCACGGGTAGGTTAGCTAGATGGTCCATCACCATCCAGGACTTCAATCCCACTTTCCAGTATGTCCCAGGAAAATCGAATGTAGTCGCAGACGCACTGTCACGTCATGTAGCAGCAGCTGTCACGTCCCTGCAGTCCAGGTTAACTGAAAGCACAACCCTAACATCAAAGGTTGTTCAAAACTCTCAGCGCAAAGATCCCGTATGGTCCAATATAGTTTATTTCCTAGAATCAGGAGATACCTCGACCTCTGCCAGTACCACTAGATGAGTTCATACTAGAAGATGATCTCTTGTACAGAAAAACATTCCTTACAGGGAAGGATTTGCCCAGTAGAGAAGTACACCAACTCGTTGTCCCTACTGACCTGATATCTGCGGCCCTTCACATAGTTCATGATACAACTCACGCATCCCATACAGGTAAAGACCGATGCTTGCGCTAAGCACGTCTCGAATACTGTTGGCCAACCATGCGTCGCGATATCAATGCACACTGTGACTCTTGCATCTCGTGCCACCACCACAAAGAATCAACCGGGTTACCTGCACCTCTCTTACAATACCCAATCCCCTCACGGCCATGGGAAACAGTCTCCATCGACCTTTTAAAACTCCCTCTTATGGAATCAGGCACAGAGTATTTGTTTGTGGCAGTCGACCACTTCTCACGCTACTGTGTCCTCGTGCCCCTCTCAGATAAGACCGCGAAGAGTGTTGCACGCGCCTTCGCAGATCACGTAATTTGCCCATTCAGTACCCGACATACCATCCTTACCGACTACGGTACTGAGTTCAACAATAGCCTCCCGGATGAGATCTGTCGCTGCCTTAAAATTAATAAATGCAATGTCGTGCCTAACCATCGGGCTTCCAATGGCCTTGTAGAGCGCCGCAATAGAAAAATCTTAGAGTGCCTCAGACACCTAGGCTCCCATAGTTCGTCATGGGATGGCTGGATTCCCCAGGTGGCATCCTCAATCAATAGCTCCATCAACGCATCAATTGGCGAATCTCCCTTCTTTGTCCTCTTTGGTTTTGACAGTGACCTACCGTACTCCCTGTTATCCTCAAAGCCAGACCCCATCTATAACATGGATGATTATGTCAAAGTAAAATTGGCCAGCTTCCAAACAATCCATCAGTATGTAACATCCAATCTGGCTTCATCTCAGGAGGACAAGATGCAGCGCCAACATAAATCTGCCTCTTCTATCACTATCAACGTCGGTGGTCTAGTCTTTGGTCATTCTCATACGTGCACCACTATATTGGATGACAAATTTACAGAGCCCCACCGCGTACTCAATAAACAAGGTAACAAATTTCACATACAAGACCTATCCACTAAAGACACCAAATGGGTCCATGCAGAAGATCTAAAGCATGCAACACGAGGCCTAGTGCTGGAAGAGTCACTTGCACAGCCTACTGCTACCTTTCCTACTCCACAAATCCCTCAGTCTACCCCATCTCCACCTATCCATCAGTCTCCTTCATCTCCACCTACACCTACTCATTCATCAACCAATCAATATCGATCCAAACTGCGTTCCGCCCATCACCCTCTCCAGGACCTCTCCCATTAGTTCTAGGTACGATGTTAGCGGTCTACCTGTTGGCAGTGCTGACCCTCCTGGGGTCCGGGTTGGGTGAGGACGATGGTGGAGTGCGTCCTGGGGCCTTGGTCGGCTCGGAAGGCGAAGTAATGCTCATTGAAGATTTAGTCTTCCTTCGCTACGATCTTGCGCCCCTGGCTGACGTAGCCATCGCCCTGCCTGCCTATGCGCACCAGCTCCACAAAATCAAGACCCACCTCAAGGCCAGCATGGGGAAACACAACCCAAATCAGTATTTATATCATCTTTTCCTAACACTCTCCTGGCAGTTGCGATTCATAACAGGCAAATTCACTGAGCTCAATGACACATTTTCCATTCAGCCACCCGTAGGTCGTCCTCGTGTGAAACGAGGTCTCTTTGACTTCGGAGGTGAGATTCTAAGTGGCTTGTTTGGCGTCGCTACAGCCCGTGACCTTTCTGGCTTCAAATCTGATCTCGCTCATTTAGCTTCATCCCTAGAATCTCAATGCCGAGTCATCAAGGTCCAACACACTATGTTACAGAAGATTACAACCCACCTAAATGAAGTAACTTACACTCTGAACAACTTCACCGACAGCTTAAAACAACACCTCTCAAATCTCAACGTTATTTCTCAGATCTTCTATCTCAAACTCAACATAGATAATCTCCAACTAGCCATTGACTCTCTGCTCTCTCAAGTCTCTACGTTGGTTCGTATCTTAGTTGATGCTATTAATGGACGTGTCACTGCTGACTTAGTACCTATCTCGGCTTTACGTTCTGTATTAGACTGGGCTCACTCTACTTTCGGTCTGTCCCCAGTACTCCCCTACTCCTCTCTCGAATACTACTATCCAGTTCTCGAGGCCACTCTTCTCACCAAATACGTCGTCGTTCATATTCCTCTACGTTCAGCCATCACCTTCAACTTTTTCCACATCATTCCTTTTCCCTTCCGGTACAACAACTCCTTATTGCAAGTATCTGTTCCTTCAGAATATTTCCTCCTCTCCCATGATCATCTTTCACTTGCCTTCCTTTCTTCCACAGACCTCCAGAAATGTTCCTCCCTTACCCCTACCTCTCATCTATGTGCTGCCCACCTTTTCACTATCTTCCCTAGCAGCGCTACGCCCTGTGAGTCTGCTTTAGTTCGTAACTATTCCATATACTCGACCTGTTCCTTTGTTCCAGCTCCTGAACTCCCAGTCCACCATGATCACCTCAACCACGTCCAGTACTTCTCCTTTCCTGTTCCCATCTCTGTCACCATCATGTGTCCTGGTACTTCGGTCCGCTCCGTACCCGCTCGTGGTCTCTACAAAGCACCGGACTATTGTACCGTCAAATCAGAGTCAGTCATCACTTACGCCACTCGCTATCACCAAGCAGTCCGTAAACACTCCTATGACATCTTCCAACCAATTGACATGCCCTCCAACCTGCCATCTGCTAACATTACCATTATCTCCCCCAACATGCGTATGCTAACATTCCTCAACGACAGTGACTTCATTATGGATCAGTTTTCTCTGGCCTTCAGCTGTTCATGGGTTCATCCAACAGTTGTGTTTCCGTCTGTGGCTATCTCTTTCTTAGGTTTTCCACTCATAATCTGTGCAATGCGCTGTTGTGTCAGGAAAATGGAATGCAGACCGCAGGAAATCAGAATCGCAACAGGAATAGTACGACCTCCACAAGAAGTTGAAGCTACCCGCACTTATTGCCCTCATATTTAGTGACTACCAATGCCAACTGATTAATAAACAAACTGTGGACAGAAACAGCACCACCACCAAATGATGACATTCCTCTGATACAGTAATGTGTGAACTACAGAGACTAAAAATAAATAAATAAATAAATAAATAAATAAAAAATATGCAAACTAAATAGAAAAGAGTTACAAGTATTAATTATAACTAAGAACCTCACTGAACACACATTTGCTGGTGTGTAAAATCAAGCGCTTCAAATCTATAAGACCAAAATTTACTCTGGTGAAATTTTTTTTCTCTATGCACGAGGGGTAACAATTTTCATTTTTGACGTTCGTTGATAGTCGATATTGCAGTAACCATTAGTTATATGAGAGTGAAACATACATTTTCAGGTGTGTGAATTCAAGCTCTTGAAACCTGTAAGGAAAAAAATTTACCTTGGTGAAAGTTCAATAATCGGACTCTTATTGCGGTTTTGGGGATAAGGGGGCTGGGAGATTTGCGTCTTTAGGGGTTAAGTATTTAGGGCCACATGTTGCTGTGGATGGAAGAATAGATTTAGAGGTGAAGTTTAGAATGAATGAAGTAGGAAAGATGTTGGGAGGAATAAAAAAAATGTTTAGATGTTGTTCACTTCAGAATGGATGTAAAGAGATGGCTGTGTAAGGGTGTAGTGGTACCGGCTGAATTATATGGAGCTGAAACATGGAATATGGGTGTAGCAGAGAGGAAGAGCTTGAATGTAATGGAGATGAGGTGTCTGAGGAGTATGAGTGGAGTGACGTGTTTGGATCGAATGAGAAATGATGCAGTGCGAAGGAGAACTGGAGTTATGCGGGAGATGGCTGATCGAGTTGAGCAGAGGGTGTTGCGATGGTTTGGGCATTTGGAGAGGACGGATGAAGAGTGATTGGTGAAAGAGATAACCGTATAAGATGTGAGAGGTGTAAAGCTGAGAGGAAGACCACGAATAGGATGGATGGACAGTGTGAATAGGGCGTTAGATGCGAGAGGGATGTCTGTAGAGTAAGGAAGAGTGGCTGTGCGTGATAGAAATGAATGGAGAGAAACTGTGAATGAATAAATGATGGCACGACCCCGAGGTGATAGTCTCCCACATTTGGTCTGATCAGCTGATTAGGTCAGGTGCTGGTAAGGGGAAGGGTCCATTATGATGTGGCAGGGGTAAACCAGCTCTACTGTTGGCCCCTACTATAGATGTCGCTGACTGCACTGTGCAGTTGACCGTCGTGCGGTGTGATGCGGTGAAGATCTGTCCTTTCTCCCTTTGGGCTAAGATACGAGTAAATGTGTGTGTGTGTGTGTGTGTGTGT
>JAGKTI010041620.1:0-10222 GCA_018397915.1 Birgus latro
GTTCCCGCCATTTTCCTTCCCTCCTCTTTTTTTTTTAATACATTTCTACTGTACTTCCCTCCCTCCTTTATGCCTTCCTTTCTTTCTGTTTTTTTCTCCTTCCTTAACTCTCTCTTGTTTCCTCTTCCTACCTTTCTTCTTCTGCACGAGTAGAAGTTAACAAACTTTAAGCAAAACGGTTAAATAAATAAATACACAAACAAACAAACAAACAAACACACACACAAAGCAGGATATGGTCGTCCAATCAGCTTAAAATTTGTGGTCTTCAAGTTGTAGTGGTTGGAAAGTATTGTAAGAGAGGCTTGTTAAGTAGATGGAAACAAATCTCGTCAAAAGTTCACAGCACGACTCTTGAAATAATCGTTCTGTCCTTGTGAATCTCTTGGATTTGTTTTTTCAATGATATACTGAATATGACGAGACTAAGTCCGTCGATGCTTCCTATTCTGATTTTGAAAAGTGTTTGATAAATGTTCTCACAAAAGTTTTCTTCATAAACTAAATGTGCATGGTTTCAGAAGCAAGGTGGTCAGGTGACCGATGAAATGAAAACTAATGAATCAGACTGGCAAGATATGACAAGCGGAGTGCCACAGGATTCAGTGTTAGGCCCTATTCTATACTGCGTTGCACATAAGCTTGTATCATAGTCAACACATCTCAACAAAAGCAGGTGACCGAGAGAGCTCTTTATACACTGTTTAATTGGGTTATAATATGGTTTCACATTTGCAACTGCAAAGTGATTTATAGTGGAAGTGAAAATGGAAAACCCAGTTATATCATGAACCGTTAACGTGATTCTGTAAACTAAAAGAAACATGTATGAAGTATGATAAGAAACAGCTTGACAGAAGCAGTGTACAGAGGCTGTAAGGAAAACCAAAACGTTTACTGGACTGAAAGGTAGAGCAGTTCAATAGGTATAAAAATAAAGCATGTTCATCTTGTATAATTTCCTCGTATGTGCATAGCTGGAATTTTGTATAAACTTCTAGTCATCATCTTAAAAGGAAAAACATGGAAAGATCAAAGGAGTTAATCGAAGAGCTGAAAAAATCAATGATACCTAGACTGACGACTATTTCACGTGAAGTACAAAGAAATGAAGCTGTTTACCATAACTAAGGCAGACTATATGGATGTTTAGTTCAAGTATATAAAATTTTGAAAGACACGATAGTATGTCAGCAGAAAAAAGCTTCGTGGTAAATTAATAATTACTACAAAAAGTCATGTCAAAACTGTTGGTAATGGTTTCCAGTCACATGAAGCTATGCATTTCTACAGTGCAGTTGTGAACATGGGGACCAAAATACGTTCCACTATAATAAACTACGATTCAGTGCAACAATTTAAAAATGAGATGGATAATTATTTGGTCTTAAACGCCACCTACACATTTTAAGTCTTAAAGTGTAAACAATATATTTATGTACGTAATGTTGATGATGTCTTCCTTTGGTTTCAGGCTATGATAGTGTAGAATATGATTTTCATTCATCCTTTGCGAGGGCAGTTTTTTCCTATGCTGCATGGTAGTTCTCGTTATTTTCTGCCGGCTTCGTCCGGAGGAACTGTTGGGTGAGTGAGAACCTTCCCACACTACTATCCTCATCTCTGACTTATTTAACAGTCTCTAAAGAACCAATAAGTTTGTTGCTGTTTGTTTTCCTTTGTAATCCTTTGGACGCAGCCATTCATCGTTCCTTCCTAACTTCCTTCATTCCTCTCCGCCCTCCTTTCCTTCCTTCCTCACTGCTTTTTATCCCCTCCTTCTTCCTCCAAGGTGACTGCTGGAATAAATATTTGATTCACAAAGTCAGAGGGGAAGAAAAAGCGCAGTCGAAAGAATGATGATGACGAGGTGAAGGCGAGGGGGAGTGGAGAGGAGGAGGAGGAGGTTAGCGAGGAGGAGGAGTAGGAGGAAGAGGAGAAGAGGGAGAATGGTGGTGGTCGTGCAATAATGATGACGATGATTTAGGAGGAGGACGAGGATGATGATGATGGAGAGAGAAATAAGATGACAAAAGAGGAGGCGAAAGAAAATGGCAATAAAAAAAAAAATGAAGAAATTAGTAGATACAAAGGTAGGGGGCTGATTTAATGAGTGGAGGAGGAGAGTGGGTTGAAAATGAAACAAGAAGAAGAAGAAAAAAGAAGAAGAAGAAGAAGAAGAAGAAGAAGCAGAAGAAGAAGAAGAAGAAGAAGAAGTAGATGATGATAATGAGTAGGAGGAAGAGGAAAGAAATCAGGTATGGGGATAGAACGGAATGAAAGTATGAAGGAAGGAAGAGTGAAAGAAAGAACTGGAGCAAAGGAATTTAAGACCAACCACGCATCAGCATATAGTTTGGAATGAGAAAAAGAAAGAAGGGAAGAAAAGGAAGATGGGAGAATAAGAGAGAAAGCCGTAGTAAGAAAGACTGGGGAGGTTATCAATTCGGCATTAAATTCCTATTCTTCCACGTTTTCCATTTCTCACCCAATCTTTCCAGTTTTCTCCCTTTTTCATATTACTTTCCCTTGCCTCCCAATACAGTATATGTTTCTTCTACCTCTGCTTCTCCTTCTTCTTTCTTCTCCTCCTCTATCTTCCTCTTCCCCTTCTCTCCCTTCCCTTTCCGTTCTTCTTCTTCCTCCTCATCTTCTTCCCCATCTTTTCACATATAACTCAACATGCTCTCTTTTCCCTCTAAAATACTCCCCCCCCCCGCCTCTCTCTCTCTCTCTCCTTTTCTCCCTCTCTCTCTTTCTCTCTCGTCATGTAAGTCGGCAGTTTTAAAAGGTTTTCCCGGGAGTGCAGTAAAACACCGACTTCCCATCTTCTTTCCTCCCTCTCCATTTTCTTCGCGCCGATTTTACATTTTCTACGCCTTCTCGAAATCCTCTTATTCCCATCCCCACTCTCCCCCTCCTCCCTCCTTCCCTCCCTGTCTCTGTCTGTGTCTATCTTTCTCCTTCCTTCTTTCAGCGCATTCCTCTTCTCTCCACCCAACCCCAACTCTTCCCCCCACCCATTCTTCCTTTCCTCTTCCCCAGCCTCTTCCTCTTTCTCTCCAACTCTCGTTCAACTCCCTTTCCTTCTTTTCCTCTAATCCTCATCTCTTTCTCACCTTTCCTGTATTCTTAACCCCCTTCCACCTTGCTATTTCTCTCACTTTTCTCCAACACCCTTTCTCTTTGCTTCTCCTACTTCCTCTCCTACTTATCACCTGTTTCTCTCATCCCTCCTTTCACATCTTCCCATCATCATCTCTCCTCCCTCCCCAGTTTCATTTCCTCTCTGCTTCCCTCCCCTCCTCCCCTCCATCCCTCCCACGCTTTCTCCCTACTTTGCTCCGAGTCTCCTCCGCATTTGCCATCCCTGACTTCAAATCATTCTCTTGCAGTCTTTAATGCGATTTGCTCTCTTACTTATGCACTGTAGGTGGTAGCTATTCTAGATTCGCTTGAGAGATATGAATGAAAATCCTACAAAATATGGCATGGGACACAATCATTATGGATCCGCAAAAAAGAGAGGCGATTAATAACTTTACGTAAAATGACGACTGAATGAGACGGTTTTGTTGAAGTGGTGTTAATGTAATAATTCAAGTTACCTGGATGGGACTTAAGGGAAAGCATGATTTTATTGACAACGTAGTAAGGCTTGCCGATATAATTTTGACCTGTGAAAATCATGAAAAAATAAATTCATTACAGAATTATCTGGCACTGGAATTTTGACCTGTGAAAATCATGAAAAAATAAATTCATTACAGAATTATCTGGCACTGGAAAATTAATTTAAACAATAAATACAATGGAAGTACAGTGAAGGTAATGTGAAATATCCGATACCAAAGTAAAGACACCGAATCTGAATAGAAAACGAAAAACAATCAAGAAAATGTCAACATCGCGGTACAAAACTTTGAGGAGTTTGATAATAATTTTAGAACACTGGGTCTCAAGCTTTTGTGTCCCACTCCTCCTTTTTGCAACTACATTCTCAATTGTGGACCTACTACCTTACTCTTTGCCTGCACCAAAATGGAATGACACAGTAAAATTTATACTGCCCACTGCTGCGATAAGCTTAGGGTATCCTCCTAAAGTTTGGTGAATACACTGCATAAAAGGCGAACTATGCGAGATTTGCATTAGTACAATTAAGATTTGGATTACGCGTTTCTTTTGCTTATTGATACACTTACATCAAAACTGAGAAATCAATTGATTCATTCACTGTACACACACATGAGAAGACCGACAGTGTCACTCCCAAACTGCATGTAAATGAAATCCTCAAAATACACTAAATGTAGTACTTGTATGTGTTTTTACAGTCTGACTGGGTGCTAGAAAGCTCATCAAATTTTCTTAGTTCTCTGTGGAGGTATGAAGAACTTTCAACCTAAACTTTACCATTTTTGAACGTCCAACAGGTCTTACATTTATAACATGAAAAGAAGTAAATCAACACAAAACCACACTCATCACTTTCACTACATTACAAAAATGCATGAGAATGTTATTACTCCTTAGGTAGTGCCATGGTTGTAAATGCTGCAAACTGTTTATTTATGGCAGTCCTAAAAAATAATTTGAAAGTCCCCCCGAGCGCGCGCGCGCACACACACAGCCAGCTCACCTTTATTATTATAGTATGAACCTTTGCGCCAGTTGCAAAAATGATCATCAATCACATGATCCTCAATGGGCATTTTATGGCTGTTCTGTAATTGCAATAAAACAATAATTACAAAATATGGAGAATTTCATGGATCCCTTGTAATTCCTCAATGAACCCATGGAAGGGAATCACTACTCTAAAATGTCAAAATCTTGGGAGGCACATGAATACTAGGAAATCAAACTTCCTTAAATGTCAGAAACGTAAAGTTTATAACTAATTTTTTGTCTGTAACGATATGTGCAACGAAAATTTTGAAACTATGAAATGGTAAGAAAATACTTCAAAAACACACAAACAATAGGAAGAAATGAAACGAGATTGCGAATTGATATCCTGTAGTTCATTTCAGAATAAATATAATATAACCTGACCCACTTTAACCTGGCCTAAATTTGCCATATCGCCATCCTGAGCCTCTAATCTTCAAGAGATTAACACAGATATAGTTCAAGTTACAAAGAAATGCACTGGAAAGGGTTTAGAGCCTTAGTATTGTCTTGTTTTACCACTGCAACACAAGGAAGAAGCTGTAAAGACTGCAAATCTCCGTTAAGTTAAGGTGGACTATCAAGAGTATCAGGTTAAGAGCACACATGGGAAGGGGACAATATACAGGGTGGTTCAATGTTGCACCATATTAAAAACTACCCTGGCTGTATCATGTGTGCTGTGGTTACGACTCAATCTACTGGGATAAGGAGTGCAAATATTCTGGTTGCTTCATGACACTGCTACTTGATCAACCACACAATGAAAGTAATTGAGCAGACGCTAATAACCATTAAAAGGGCAAGGGTAAGAAAATAAAAAAATCAGCGATGACACAAATAACGCTGTGCCCCCACAACACAAGAAAATTAGCTAGCTATGGATACGAATGCGCCATGTGTGAACAGTCCTGAGCTGGGATAACTTGGGACAGAACATTCTAATTTTAATGAGGCTGCTTTCAGCGTCTAGACCGGTATGGTGATTCATTATTACTGAGTAAACATGTTTTGGACATGCCACAGTATTAAAAAAAAAATGAAGTGCGACAACGCAATGAAACGATTGAAAGTGGTGTCACAAAGGCGTTTATTTCGGTATTTTTTTCTCCCCATGCAGGCATTACACAAAGGGGTGCGGTCAAATGTAGTCACACTTATACGGTCGTCAGTCCTATTGCCGTCGCATTCATAGCAAAACAATGGAGATGGATGCTGTGGACAAAGCGACACTGACTTTTCAGCCAACGCTCTCTACAGTTAAGTTAAAACGATCGAAACGGAGTCTGTTCAATATTCCTGGTCCCTGATGTTCAAGAAAAAGAATGTTTACTATAGACGTATCAATTAGCACTCTGAATAAAATATCATTTATATACTTTTACCTTCATGTATGTCTAACTCATATCCGTTACAGCTTATCCAGTATATCCATTTAGGCATATCAGAATATTTTATTCAACTGAAGAAAAATCCACCGGACTACATGGGATATACAGTGTCATACACATTAATGCTATTATTTTTCAGTAAAAGAATAACTTTTAAAAACAAATACATTAGTTGACTGGACTTGCAATATGATGGAACAGTAGTTTTCATTTGATTAGCAATTTACAGCTGTATGTCACTCATTCAAACAACACGATAAATTTCCGGTACCGTCAGCACTAAACCTATAAAACATACATGAGAAAGTATAGTGTAAGGTGCATAATATATTTCTATGGATGATGTCTCCTACGCTGCCTTGGATGTATTGGCCTCGAGCCCCTGGTGGACAAATCTGCCGAGTTAGTGCCACTGTGACGCCGCCAAGTCTCGTAAGTCTGGCAAAAATAGAGATGACTTTGGTTCGGAAGGAGTGGAGGGATCGTTAATGGAGATAATGATAATAGTCACGGCGTATTAACACAATTACTCCCCTTCACTCATAAATTACGTCGGCATCCGTTTTACTGATTATCTGATATTCCGGTTCTTTACCCTTCATCTTACACGGCGTTGGTCATAAAAGGTTAACAGTGATAATGAGAGTCGGTTCTATTATTGTACTTCCACTTGTCATTATTCTTATTAGGCTGCCTGCCATTCTATCTAGCGTTGGCGTTGGCTACTGAACACTGATAACATCTCCTGTTTATATAATTGTAAAGCTACTTCTGTATTTATCTTATTACCTGTCATTTCTTTATCTACCAATCTATCACGAGTTTCTGTTCTTCACTTCACATTCCTTGCTTATTGAGAAAAGGACACACTAAGGCTGCTGCAGAGTGGATGGACATCAGTTTCACCGTATTCTTGGTAATGTTGAGTAATATTATTGATTTTACAAGAGTCTTATCAAGTGGTGACAGATAAGGGACGTTCTATCCTACCGAACTCCTCCAGTTCGAAAAATTTCTTCTATCTATCTATCTATCTATCTATTGCCAGACGCCACAATCCCGTAAGGGGTGGCCATTTGACTCTGAGTTATTCGTTTTACAGGGAGGGGCACTAACCCTCCACCAACCCACTTACTGACACGTAGGGAGCACGTATGGTTTGGTTATATGGTTACCACCCACCGTTGTAAATGGTTTCTTGGCTTACAGGAAACCATTTGGCTTGTCACTCAATGTAAAGCCACCTGAAAAGGAAAGAAAAGCAATAAGAAGTGACAGGAAAGATGGGAGAAATAGGGAGAGAGGAGGGCAGGCATAGAAAAAGAATGATAAAGGCTAAGGAAGAAGTAGGCAGCACTACATCAAGTGAGTGGATGATGGTCGCCACCACCTACCACTAAAATTTCTTCTAAGGTGAATAAAATCGTCTGGAGGTAACATGAATAAATGATCAAAAAGACGTCATCGGACTGAAAGGTGTTAAGAATGACAGTGAACTCCAAGCTACATATCTCTTCATTTTGATTAAGCTATATATTTTGTGGTACCGTACACCTTCCAGTGGTAAGAATGCAAGTGAACAGAGCTTTGTATGAACACTGTATGTCTTTCACGTACACTGCATGTATCTGTATACTTGTCAAGTAGCTGTGTATATATGCTGAGTGGCTGAATGTATGCATGTATGCCAAATGGCTATACCCCTTTGCATGTATGCATGTTTGTGTGTGGCTGTGCATATGCTGAGTAGCTGTGTGTGTTGAGTTTTTTTGTTTGTTTAGTGGCTAAGTACACATAACGAAGAGCGTTTATATTGTGGCTGTGTATGTATGTTGTCTGGCAAGTCGTGTATACTCAGTGGTTCCTAGTATACTGGATGGCCTATGTGTAACCTGATAACTACCATCACACAGTATTAAAACTGTCACTGAAGGAGCCCTTAATTATTAGGTCCACTGAACTACCGGACCACTTCATCGGTGGGAGAGTGGATAACAACGTAACACTCCCACGCAGACGAAATACGAATGAGAAAGGGATATTTAAAGTTAAAGTGATACCCGGTATATGTTAAAGCTGGAATGTTGTAGTGGGTACGTATTTCTGCGAACGAGTCTGTATGTGTTATAGGCATCAACAGGTAGGGTGCGAGCATATACAAGGGTGAAGCTCCAAATGAAGGGGTTGGATACAGCCTTCAGAAACACCTTCACCACCAAGGGGGTCCTATTAAGTTAAATGATATTATCTGGTGTTTGCAAGAATAAAAAATCTCCCTGTATTGAAAGGGTTAAATGACCGGTACATTCCGTTCGATGGCCGAGAATTGCCATATCTCAATCTTGAATGCTGAACTAAAGCAAGAAATTAACAGAATGCTGAACTGAAGCAAGAAATTAACACTAGACTATGGTGCTAATCACGAAGCACTGCTATGGAATGGATGTACAGTCACATTATTGTCTTATTCTGCTAAGGAAGTCAAGGAGATAGCTTGCAAAATAACGAAAATCTCCGCTAGTTTAAGATGGACGAATTATATCACAGTGAAGGCCAGTGTATGCAGATATGCAGAAGGAAGGAGGCGCTGTGCTTGGTGAGTGGCCAGGGCTCCATGAAGCAGAGTGAGTGGCCCTTGTTATCCACTCATTACCTCCCCACCCTAATAGCCAGCCTTAACTACCGCACTTAATGGCAATGATAATACGACATGATTTAATAATTAATTAGGTAATCACGAGAGCAGGGGTGGGACGGGCAGCCATGAGGGTGGGGTTACTAAGAATACCGGTGGGCGGAAGGGGGGCGGAAGGGGGAGGGGGAGAGGGGAAGGGGGAGAGGGGAAGGGGGAGAGGGGAAGAGGGAAGGGGGAGAGGTGGAAGGGGAAGGGGAGAGGGGAGAGAAAGGGGAGGAGGAGGGTGAGCTGATAAAGATATCATCAATAACAAGTGTACACCCCGTACAAGGGAGGTGAATTGTGTATCTGTGTACTATGGGTCACAAAAGTATCGGTGCACAGGGGGTCCGATGAGTACTGAAAACATTCGAACAACTGCTGTTGTATGATGTATGCGTATGAACAATGTCTGTTTATACATATATTTGCAAGAGGATGCTGCTAGTTGGCGATATTCTGACACCTCCCGATATCAGGGCTACCAACATGTGGTAGGTCGGACACTAATATTTCAAAGACCGTTCCATGTTCCTAAATGTTTCACGCATATTGTGTACCGATACTTTTGTGACCCATAGCTCATACTAGTACTTAAAACTGCTCGGTCTTGGAGATGTGTGCGGGCGCCTATTAAAAAAAAAAAAAAAAATAATAATAATAATAATAATTCACCATTTTTTATGTTATCATCATCAGTCTTGCGTAGCAGGATAGTAAGTATAATTTTCGGCAATGCGCTCTGACTGGGGTAAAAGTAATCTTGTTTTTAATGAATCAAAGACTCAGTTCTTACACCTATCAACTCGAGAAAACTTCCACAAGAGTACCCACTAATGTTTAATATTATCGAACTCAATCCTGCATCATCCTTAAACATACTTAGGGTTTCATTCTCTTGGGACTTATCTTGGAAAGATAATATTACATCTCCTGGAAAATCTGCTTCCAAGAGATTGGGTGTGCTAAGCCGACTCCGTACCTTCTTTACCCCTGCACAGTTGTTGACTTTATACACGGGTTTTATTCGCCTCTGTGTAGAGTACAACTCCTATGTGTGAGAAGGCTCCCCACATACAGCTCTTCTCAAAAGGATAGAGTCAAAGGATTTTCGTCTCGTTAACACTCCGCTTACTGGCTCCTTTCAACCTCTGTCTCTTTGCCGCACTGTTGCATCTTTATCTCTTTTTTTATTGCTACTTCAATAGTCACTGCTCCTCTAAACTGTCTGCTTGCATCCCTCCACCTCTACGACGGGCGCACTGCACTCGTCTAGCAACAAACTCTCATCCCTTTTCTATCCACCACTTTAATGCAGTAGTTAACCGTTACTCCCAGTCCTTCATATATGCAACAGGTCAGCTATGGAACTGTCTCCCTCTGTCTGTATTTCCTACTTCCCATAGTCTCCAGTCTTTCAAACGCAGTGTGTCCAGGCATCTCGAAATGAACGGATCTTTGAATTTGGCTCTCTGTTGTATTG
>JAGKTI010041621.1:0-10222 GCA_018397915.1 Birgus latro
ATGTCATTAATATAAATTAAAAAAAGAATTGGACCCAAAACAGATCCTTGCGGTACCCCCTGTTTTATATCTCCAAAGGAAGAATACTCATTATTACAATAGACAGCCTGTACTCTACTTGTGAAATAATCAGAAAATAACTTAAGTGGTATTCCCCTTATCCCCACATTGCTTAGTTTGTCAATCATTATTCTATGGTTAAGAGAATCAAACGCCCTTGATAAATCCAAGAAAACCCCGGCTACTTGATACTTTTTGTCAAGATTCTTATAGACTTTACTTACAAATTGCAATACTGCTGACTCTGTTGATTTGTCCTGTCTAAAGCCATGCTGACACTCTGTGATAATATTATTTTTTTCAAGAAAGTTGGTTAATCTAGAAGAGATGGTTTTTTCATATTTTTACTGAAGGCCGGAAGAACTGATACTTGTCTATAATTACCTGCATCCTTTTTGTTTCCTTTCTTATACACAGGAATGACTTTAGCTATTTTTAGTTGTTTTGGGAAAGAACCTTGTTGAAAAGCTAGATTTATTAAATAAGAAAGGGGTTTTGCAATAACATTTGATGTAAGCTTTAATAATTTTGGGGGAATATCATCAATGCCAGCTGCAGTGGGTTTAAATTTGTCTAAGATTTTCTGGATCTCATCAGGTGTTGTTGGAGTAAGATAAAAAGAAACATTTAAAGGAGGAGAAAAATACCTTTTGTGTACATCATTAGGCATCTCATTATCATCTGCAGAGGTGTCACTTAATTGTAAAAAACCTTTGTTGAATGCATCAGAAACACTTAAATTATTGCACTGTATGTCTATAGGTCCTTGATTTTTAGCCAAAGGTGGGGATCCTAGTACGGTATTTATAATTTTCCAAGTTTCCTTTGCATTGCCCTGACTTTCCCTAAGAGCCTCTTTATGGTAATTTATTCTTGCTATTCGAAGTAAATTTGTAAGCTTGTTTCTATACGTTTTATACTTTTCTCTGTATGATAGCGGCCATTTAATAGAGAGTCTTTCCAATCGTTTCCTTTCTGTAATGCTTTTTTTGAGAGCTGGGGTAATGTAAGGGCAAATTTTATCTTTATTTCTGGAACAAAAAGTTTTAATTGGAAAAGTTTTCTCAAATATTTCCCGAAATTTAGCCTCAAATAACTCAAATCCTTTATGAGCACAACTACAAGTATATATATCATTCCAGTTGGTTTCACTGATTAGCTCCACAAACTTCTGGATACTTGTATTGGGAAAAGTTCTCTTGTGAATAATATATTTGTCATAATTTCTTTCTCTATGGTTAGTAAACGTTGATACTATCGGGAAATGGTCTGAAATGTCAGTATAGAAAATCATGTTTCTTATATTACGCTCTATTTCTGTCGACCAGATGTTATCAATAAGTGTAGCACTGTTACAAGTGGCACGAGTAGGTTTAGTTATGAGGGGAAAACAGGAGTAAGAATGCATCATTCTAATAAAATTACTTACAACAGGATTAGTATTTTGCCTCAGCAGATCAATATTCCAGTCCCCAAGGAAAAACATTCCTTTATAGCCTTTATCTGAAATATATTTAAGAATATTATTAAATTTTGCCAGAAAATTCAGCACATTACCTTTAGGTGAACGATATATTGATGCGCAGATGTAAAGATCTTTCGACAATTTCAATTCCACTGCAACACATTCAATGTCTGTTTCCATGTAACACAAGTCAGGCAACAGTGAAGAATTATAAACCTTTGATACATACAATGCAACTCCCCCTCCCTCTGTGTTCCTACACTGAGTATAACAATTAAAGTCAGGAAGCTGAAACAGGGAAATGATATGATTATCTAATCGTGTTTCTTGAAAGGCCATAATATCAAAATAATTTCGCTCATGAAGACATTGATCGAATAATTCCTGGAAATTGGCAGAAAAGCTGCGAATGTTGAAACTAAATAATGTTAGTGTATCATCAGAAAATGGAACATCTTCCATATCAATTAAAAAACTGTATACTGATTGCGGTGGTGAGTAATTTCTAAAGTTTACCATAAAAGAGTCTACGTCATGTTCCCTACAAAATCTGTCATCATCAAGTTCTAATGACTCATAAATAAGACTGTCAAGGTAAGGAATTGACTGAATAAAGTTAAAGTCACTATTACTGATAACACTAATAAATTCTGCATCATTAACTGACGAAAAAGGAAATTCACAAATGTCATCCATATTTAACAGAAAAAAACTAAGGAACAAAGTATTGACTGGGTGATCTATTACATTACTTCTTTGGTCGATCCCTTAGTATCATTCCACCACCGCCATGTATGTGCTGGCTTCACTCCCCCACTGCAGGATAAACCACCAGCAGACGTAGGAGCGACAACAGCAGCAGCAGCAGCAAAAGTGGCGGCGGTAGTGGTGGCGGTGGCGATGATAGTGTCACCGGCGGTGGTAGTGACAGAAGCAGGAGTAACGGCAGTCACAGGCCGCCCACCGTCCTGCACCACGGATGGCAGGTGCGACGCGCCTCCCACCACTCCAAACCCGGTGTGTGCCGCGCCACCACCCAACACTCCACGACCTCCTTGTCTCTCTTCTTTCTCTCTTACAATAAGCTTGGTATGACGGAAAAATGCAATTTTTCCATCACTCCTCGCCTGCTTCAGCAAGGGAAGTTGCTCTCTTCTCTTTTCTTGCGATGAAGGGCATAAGTCGTCGTTGACAAAGATCCGTGTTCCTCTAAGCTTCGTAGCGTTCCGCATTACCAGCTCTCGGTCCCCATATCGCGTGAAGCGAGCAACAATCGGCCGGGGGCGCTGGTCCATCCTCGGTCCCACCCGATGTGCCCGCTCCAGCGTCAGGTCGGTGAGCTGCATTTTATCGGCAAACAGCTTCTTCACTTGCTCCGCAGTCTGCTCCCACGTCTCTTCACCAGGTCTTTCTTCCATCCCAGTAATATGTACGTTATTTCGTCTGCTGTAATCTTCTAAGTAATCACAACGGTCTTTTAGATTACATATGGTCTCAGCACTCATGTTACCTAGATTCTTCAGTTCTTGTATGATCTTCTTATCGTCTGCTTTCTCCTTTTCTAGATTCACAATCTTGCCCTTCAGATCATCTATCTCACACAGGGAGAATTCAAGGCTTCCCTTCAACTCACTCACCATAGACCTGAGTGATTTGATTTCATCATGTACTTGCCTTATCATGATATCCAGTGCTCCTTTATATGCGTGGTCTTGAGTAGCAAGAAGGGCTTTGATTGTATCCAAATCCATTGTTCCACTTCGGTGTTAGGTGAGGTTGACAGCTGGAACTACTTTGTGATGACGTCGTCACTTGTATTCTCCCGCCGGTTTTACTGTTTTAGTGTTTCTGTCGCAGTAGATGGCTCACTCAGCACAGTTTTGTATCCCAATATCACCTTGAACACCTTATAAGTTTCGTGTCACACTAAAATGCTTGCAGGTGTAGTGTAACACTTCAAAAATCAAAGAAATTACGAAGCCAGCTTCTTGTGTACCGTTGGCTGGCAGCGCCATCTCTTGAGATAGAGAGAGAGAGAAGGTATATAACTATGAAGGTATGTGTGGAGGTATGTGGGTCAGCGTGTGAGTACTTGGGGCATTGTGTGTGATGTGACTGGGTTGGTGAAGATGAGGCTGTGTGTGTCTGGGGATGGTTGTGCATGTGGAGGTGGATCAGTGTGTGTGGAGTCGTACATATGTGCGTGCAGTTTTTTTTTTTTATATACATCTGCGAAGTCGTTTGTGCGTGGGGCTATGGTGGAGGGGCTATGTGTGTGAAAGTAGGGCTGTTTTCTAGATATATGAAGAGGATCGGCTGTGTGTGTGTGTGTGTGTGTGTGTGTGAAGGTATATAACTCTGAAAGAATGTGTAGGGGTATGGCTGTGTGCAAAGAGGTGTGTGTGTGTGTGTGTGTGTGTGTGTGTGTGTGTGTGTGTGTATGTGTGTGTGTGGAGGCTTGCCAGTGTACGTAACAGTATGTGTAGAGGAGGTTGTGTGTTGTTTCAGAGTGTTTTGACATGTGGTTGAATGTTCGTGTGGAAAATGTGTGTGTGTGTGTGTGTGTGTGTGTGTGTGTGTATAAGGAGGTCGTTGTGCGTGTGTGGAGATGGTATATAATGTATGTGGTGGTGTTGTATGTTAACGTGTGGGTGTAGATGTGGAACTTTACTGTGTGTGTCAGATTGTGTGACTGTGTATGTAGGTGTGGCTGTTTGTGCGGAAGTCGGGCAGTTTGTCAAGTGTGAGTGCATGTTTGGCGTTCTAGCTGCACGGTGGAGTCACTGTTAATTGGTGTGATCAGTGAGTGGGGACAAAATAACCTTGTCTCATTTAATGCTAGTCAAACGAAATATATACAGTTTACTAATAGACAGATATTGCCTGATTCGAATATTACCTTCAATGCTACTAATTTTCCATTCTCGAAAAGTATTGAAATTCTCAGCATCTCACTTAACACTGCCCTTAACTGGATCTCTCATGTCAGATCACTTGCTAAAACCGCCTCAAAGAAACTTGGATTATTGTACAGAGTCCGTAACTTCTTCACTGACGAGCAGTTAGCTATAATTTATAAGAGTCATGTGCGCTCTCAGCTTGAATATTGCTCACCCTTGTGGAATGGATGTGGAGAGGTTGCATTAAAACAACTTGACAAAATTCAGAACAAAGCTGTTGGAATTATTAATAACCCTGCTATTACAAACAAATTACCTCCCCTACAAGTAAGAAGGAATGTTGTCTCCCTTGCATTATTTTATCGATATTTTCATGGTAAATGGTCAGACGAAGTTGCGTCCATTGTGCCACCTCTCCATGCCTTCCCTCGTACTACATGGTCATCTGGCAGCGCTCATGACTGGAATGTCACACAACCATATTGCAGAACTTCCCCCTGTCGGAATTCTTTTATTCCCTGAACTGCATCTCTCTGGAATTTGCTTCCCCAGAGTTGTTTCCCTCCAAACTTCAGCCCACAGCTGTTCAAGTCCAAGTGTTACAGATGTTTCATGAATGGAGGACACCAGTAATCTTGTGTATGAATTTTTTTTATTGTTTATCCTTCCTCTGTTCTGTTATAAAAAAAAAATAGAAGGAAGGGAGTTGGTGATGGGACAGAGCCCTGAGGAACACCACTTTGATAGCTCTAGAACGACTGTGGCCGTCTACAACAGCAGCTATAGAACGATCAGAAAGGAAGCTAGAGAAGAAGACACCGATAGAAGGATATAAACCGTAAGAGGGCAGTTTGAAAATTAAAGATTTATGCTAGACTCGATCCAAAGCCTTTGAGATGTCATGTGCAATGGCAAAGCTTTCGCCAAAGTCCCGAAAGGAGGATGACCAGGAGTCTGAAAGGTATGTGAGTAGAGCACCAGTGGAGCGTCCCTGACGGAACCCATACTGACGATCAGAAAGAATGGTGTGATAGAAAAATAAGTTTTTTTTTATTTTTTTAAAGAATAGACTCGAAAACTTTCGAAATACAGGATGTTAAAGCATCTGGGCGATAGTTAGAGGGCTAGGAATGGTCACCCTTCTTTGGGAAGGGCTAAATGAGAGCAAACTTCCAGCAAGAAGGAAAGGTGCAAGTTGATAGACAAAAACGATAGTTTACCTAGGCAGGGTGTGGGCACAGAAGCACAGTTCTTAAGGACAACAGGAGGGACCTCATCAGGCTCATATGCCTTGTTAGTATTGAGGCCAACGATGGGATTATATACATTCAGTAATACTGAAGTTTTAATTTCAGCCATGAGGAAGTCGGAGAGCGGAAGAGATGGAGGGACAGCACCGGAATCGTCTAAGGTGGAATTGGAGGAGAATGTTTGAGCGAAGAGTTTTGCTTTATCAGTAGAAGAAATAGCTGCAGAGCCATCAGAGTGGAAAATAGGAGGGAAGAATGATAAGGTAAAGTTGTTAGAAAGGTTTTTGGCAAGGTGCCAGAAGGAGCTGGAAGAATTCGAGTTGGGAGAGTTCAGAGCATTTGGTTCGGATGAAGTTATTTTTAGCAGAGCGAAGAACAACCTTAACACGATTCCAGCCGGAAACATAAAAAAAGATGAGATTTAAGAGTGGGTTACCTCCGGTACTTTTTGTAGACTTTCTTCATGTTGTGGACAGCATTAGAACAAGCGTGATTAAACCAAGACCTTTTTTTGCATTAGTCAGAGGATATGAGGAAGGAATGTATGCTTCCATGCCAGAGAGAATAACCTTCATAATGCGCGAAGCACACTCAGATGGCTCTCGACCATGGAAGCAATAATCATTCCAGGGGTGCTCTTACGCTGCTATCCTGCTTTTCAGCTATCATATGGATTTCCCAACTTTAAATCTGGGCTCCAAGAGTAGTACCTATAATTATTGTCATGGAAATATACCGTAGATGTCCTTTCCTTGAGTAAGCGTTGGAATGGCTTAATTCTGTATGTTTTAACAAAAACTTGTTTACAAACTCATCCATTGTATTTTCGCTTCATGCTTGTTTAGTTCCCAGTACACGGAGATCCCAAGGTCGTGGGCAGTGACGGAGGTCTGGGCAGGTGGGGGTTGGGGGCGAGGAAGGGGCGTCAGTGATTTGCGTCCCCCTCACCTTTCCTATGCTACTGTTTGGGTGGCCAGGCATATTTAAAGGATGGCCAGAGCCACTTCGGCTACCTCTTCAGTTACCCCACTGGTCCTAACCATGTGTGCTTCCTTCACCATAGCGTCATGGCTTCAGGTATTCATTATAAACTCATGGGTACCCTGAGAGCATTCATACTATAACATGAGCTACACATTTATTTCGTGTTTTTTTTTTACCTGAAGATAATATAAACATGCATTTAGCGCAAAACATAACATCCATTCTATTCTAGCGTCTAGCCTGCACCGATCGTTTCGACTGCCACCCTGCTACTATCCTCTCTCCCGACCCTCCTCGTTATGGGACGGATTTTTTTTTTCTTTTTCACGGTTTAAAACGAACCGTAAAATCATTGATGATTCTAAGAGGTATTGTCAATGCTTCTTATACGATACTTTGTTTATCAAATCTTTACTGTAAATCTTGAGTGTATACAGTTGTGAAGAATAAAATGTCACTGTCGACGTCAAAGTGAGAAGAAAAAAAAATCGAGCACAATCCACTTAATGGCGGGGCGGAGCCAAAGCAAGCACCAGTGAACCATACTATTTAGTTTATCATTATAGGCTCTTTACCCTCTTGGAGCAAGATGTTGAAGGAAAAAATATACTATTATATCAATAGTCCTAAATTTGTTCATACCTCTATTTGAAAAACTCATAACTGTCTGATACGAGATAAACACTGCTCTGTGAATGAATGAATGCATAATGAGAAAAGCTAGCACCAAGCCTAGAGAGGCTATGTGGCACTAAGGTAGCAGAGAAGGATGGACAATCAAAATAGATGCAACATACGCAGGGCAGAAAGAAAAACAATTATATCAGAAACAAAACGTATGAGTCACCAAGCAAATCAGTAAGCAACGGGGGACGGGGTAATAATGTGATGAAGGGATGCTCAGTGACGGCTGATGTAAACTAAAAGTTACATTGGCAGCACGGGTATGCCTGGCACAACCTCTCTATATTAGGGGTTCCGGGTCGACAGTATACGTTGTACCTGAAACTCTCACGTTTTGAGGTTTTTTCAAAATGATCATGCATTGTGACCATTTTTTCCCTTTAACTGAACATAGGAAGGAAATATAAATGAATTAAAATTAAAATATTCATACACCAGATTACTGACGTCCTCTAATCATAAGATATCTAAGAGTTGGACTTGAACAGCTGTAGGTTGAAGTCTGTGGGGAAACAACTTGGGGATGAGAGTTCTAGAGAGATGCAGGTCGGGGAATAAAAGAATTCTGATAGGAGTAAGTTCTGCAATATGGCTGTGTGACATTCCATTCATGAGCGCTACCAGTTGGCCGTGTAGTACGAGGGAAGGAATGGAGAGGTGGCACAATGGACGCAACTTCATCTGAGCATTTGCCATAAAAATATCAAATAATGCAAGTGAGGCACACTTCTCCTCACCTGTAGGGGAGGTAGTTTATTTATAATAGCAGGGTTATTAATAATTCCAACAGCTTTCTGAATTTTGTATAGCTTCAATGCAACCTCTCCACATCCATTCCACAAGGTGAGCAATATTAGAGTTGAGTGCACATGACTCTTATAAGGTACAGCTAACTGCTCGTCAGTGAAGAAGTTACGGACTCTGCCCATTAATACAAGTTTCTCTGAGGCGGTTTTAGCAAGCGATCCGACATGAGAGGTCCAGTTGAGGGCATTGATAAGCGAGACACCGAGAATGTCAATACTTTGGAGATTGGAATGTTAGTAGCACTGAAGGTAATATGAATCTGGCAATTCTGTCTATTCATAAATTGTATATATTTGGTTTTACTAGCATTAAATGAGACAAGGTTGTTTTGTCCCCATTCACTGATTATAGACCAGTCTTGAATTTTGGAGATGGCTGTACTACTAATATCGATTTGAATAATAATCTTGAAAATCGTAGGTTTTGTTATAGGTTGTACCTTGACACCAACGAAATTGGGTTAAAATCAGTTATATCAAGGCAGAAACTATTATCATGCCCACAGTCAGAATAGTTCCCGGCGGCGCCAAAAAGAATTCTTTTTCTTTGATTTTAACCAAACTTGTCGGATGGTTTGACCGAGCCCTCATGACAATGTACGGGACTTCAACACATACCTGAAAACGTCCAGGTTTGGGGGTAAGGTCAGAGTTGGTCATGTGAAGTTGATCAAGATATTGTTGTGAAAGACTAGGTTTTGTTATGGGTAAGTGTTCAACACCATATTCGGTTAAAATCTGACTATTGCACGGCCCCAATGAAAATAGTTCTGGCAGTGAGAACAGTCCTTTCGGTGCCTAAAAGAATCTCATCCACTTTAACCAAACTTGGGAGACTGGTTGCCAGAGACCTCATGACAACATCCGTGATTTCAGCGTAATAAATGCTCAGTTTTTAGGGTAAGACCAAGGTTAATCATCTACATAAATAGGTAAAGAATTCGGGTATTTAGTAACAATACATGTCCTAGTTGTATCTATATTTCCATATTAAATCCAACATTTTATAAAACACGAATTCAATTTTTCACGTATAGGCTTTTCAAGTGGTGGTTAAAATGTAGAAAGACTGTACATGGGTGGGTGACGGTGAATTGTATTTTTTTCAGCTTAGTCCAGATTTTCATCCTTTCACTTAGTTCACGTAGCTCAGTGTTAGTGAAATTTAACACTACGGCTCTGCAATAACACACTATAATCCTATTCATGTTGATCTACTGCTGAAGATCTCATTCAAGAGGGAGATGACAATTTTAGTCAAAGTTGAGCAGAGAATCCTTTCAGCACAAGTTTAACTTTATCCTTGCTGTTACCAGACGAATAATCAAGAGAAAATGAAAGCTGGATGTTCTACAAGTTGCCCATAGTAATGCGGAATATTATCCACCTGTCCAATCATAATTTTCGGTAAACCAGAATAGACGGAAAATAACGAAAAGTACTGTGCACTGTCTTACTTCGAGTCGAGACATGACAGCCCAGTGCCTCCCCGCTTATTACTGTTAGGTTAGTTTGTGTTAGGTTAAATAGTCTAGGTTAGCTTGAGTTAGGTTAAACAGGTTAGTTACTAGTTCTTAGTTAAAGGGTAGATTTTCTTGTCATTCTACCGGACTATCAAGATCAAGGAAGACAGTGCCATGTTACAACACTTATAATCTTACCGTAATTTCTCTGACAAAAATAAATTGATTTTATAAACCTAGATCGCATGTTAACAATGGGCAACTATTTGGTATACACTATTTAACTCGTGCAGCGAAATCCGATCTGATTGCATTCGCCTGGTGGCAACAAGAACAAATTTTAAGTTTCCGGGTTGAAAGTGATGGATATTTTGCTGATTTGAGATTTAACAGTCTTAACAAAAAATCCCATGACTAATAATTTTTCTGTTATACTGATGCACTATCTATCGATGTGAAAATTACAGCACAAGACAGTTAAAGTATTCTAGAGAAACTCTCGATGAAATGATAGGCAGACTTAAACCAGTGTCACCTCGAACCAAACTGTTCATTTAGCGGGACGTCGAGTAGAGTCTAGATCGTCAAGTCATAAGATATGGCTTGATTT
>JAGKTI010041622.1:0-10222 GCA_018397915.1 Birgus latro
GCTGGTACGACTGAGACGGTTCAAATCGTCCGCCGGCAGACTGGATTCCGGCGAGGGTAGTTTGGCTGATATCTGCGCGTTATCGCCGCTTATCGGAAACGACCATCACGACACAAGGTGGTTTAATACGGAAACTTGTCGTCGCCAGGTTGTTAAGATAAAACACTTCTTAGGTCGAACGGCGGGGTGCTAACACGACCCATCGATTTCCACCCCTACGTCCCGGTGAAGTAGGGGTGTTGTGGGTGTATGGAGGGGGTGTGGGGGCGGCAAGGCACTACAGGGTTTATTGCGGCGACCTGTTGTCAAAGGCGTTGTTAAGATAAAAGGAATATTGGCCGGGATTAATTGCGCGAAGGAGGGACGAATTCGCGAGGCTTGGCTGGCTTAAATTAGGGGTTGTATGCATAAAAGGATTCTAACCAATTATAAGGATAAAGAAGACAATTATTAACAGTTATATTTATCATACATCTCTGTTCTTTCTTATTTTGCAGATGTACGAATTTGCTTGACAGATTGTAGATACTAATCAGCTATTGTGATAAACGAGCAGAAATGTCTCCGTAAGTATTAATGAAGATCGTTCTGTTCTCCGCATTTTGTTACTCTAATATTTACCGATTGTTAAGTGGAAGGCAGATGCAGGAGTGAAACTAAACGCATATATAAGCAGTCTTACACACAACCACACCTCATCACGCGGGCCATGTATTTTCTTTATTTTTGCTCCTTCCTGCAGATTTTATTCATTTTTCGGGGAGGTTTCTTTTCGTGAATGGTTAATGATGGCTATATTTAACCCCTCTAGTTCGAAGGTCTCTCCTGAACTGAATAAAATCGTCTGGAGGCACCACAAACACAAATACGTCACCAGATTGAAGGGGTGAAGCTTAAGAGTGTATAAAATGTGGACGAGGCGCAGACCCACCGCAACACTGGCCCCTCCCTCGTCAACCCTCTCCTAAACCAGCCAAATCTAGAGTGACTTTCGGATCCTGCGACCAACACTTAGTATACAGATGGCGGTATTAGCGAGGATGGCGCTGGGATCGTATTCATGGAGTATCTTAACGAGAAGCCAGTCTCCACAGCAGTTAAATAGTGTCGTGAATCTTTTTGCTTCCCTTTATTTTTCAAGTCATTAACACTCTAGTTCGGTTGTGAAGTATCTGGTAGTTGTAAGGGTCAAGATAAAAGTATAAACGAGCTGCATCGTACCCATCTTCAGCTCAACAAAGTTTATGAATACTGGCCCTGGTTCTCGCCTTGTTTACACTCCCTCGGTCACAGATGAAGAAAGGAGAAAAACCTGTCGAGTCCTTCTCTGATGCGCGGCATGGGACTGAAAGGAATGTCTGGGTGTTACTTGGCTCTACTTCTGTTTTGGATCGGTGTTTGATCACGCGGTCACTCCTAATCACACTCTGTCAATCAACACCTTCTGCTTTATATTCGGTGTTATATGGCAACTAGCGTTAAAAGAAATCTTCTGGTGAACCGTTCGGAACAGGCCTATTACTTTCTTGTAATCAAACTTTAATGCTCTTACCTACTTGAGAAGACTGATTACTCAATGGCAGATTATCAGTCAGACTAATACGGTCTTCCTTCCTAATGACAATCATCAAATGCTTGAGGCTACATTTAACTGAGAAAGGTAAAAGAAACTGGCCGGACCTTGTCAAATGTATGCATCTGGGTATCAGTGTTACAGATACCGTATCAACTGCACTTCCCCATTCCAATAAATCCACGTAAAAGAACTAGTTCTGCTACCTCATCAAGCCCTTTGTACTAAAGTAGGAAGAAACAAGGAATTATAGTAGAGAAGTACCCACCACACATTAGCAAAGATAATTCAGCTCTCTAAAGACATCGCCTCTAAACCTGCTTCTTCAGCACCTCTTCCAACAACACCACTACCATCCCAGCCAAGGCCCAAACCTCTAAAACCTTCCGCCCACAGTCCATGAACTGTCCAATCACTTGAGACGTCAGAGGCTGTCCCTTCTTCGTCAGTCAATAACTGTGACTTGTCTTCTTTTCTGTTTCCCTTCTTCCCCTGTCAACCTTTACAGCCTCCCCACAGTCTCCCTCCAGTGAGAAAGTAACAAGGGCAGATGAGATCTCAACATTGTCCATAAACTACACCCCCATCCCCCCCCGTCCATACTGACCACGGTCCATATGTCTAAATAAAAGGCGACATAAGTGGCACGAATAGCATTTCACCTCAAACGTCCACCATGAAATCAATTCAGCGAGCTAGCTACTTTCCAAACGAAGACACTGATTTCTGTATGCACTGTATATCAAGTTTCTGGCCGCCATACTGAGATTAAAATGCAAGTTTTGTCCCCAATATCCAAACTCACTACAGCACGTCAACGTTTCTATAAGCAGGCAGTAGTGTTCAGGAGGGAAGAAATACATACAGTACATACTAAGTTCCCTCCAAGGGGCCATGGCTTTCAGAAATACGAGAAGGGGATTCCGCCGAGGTCTGTCCGTGTTACAACTGACCCACAAATATAAAACATAGTACAGTTGGCAGATTTACCGCTACGAACTTTTCTCCACCAGTTCGACAATCCTCATACGCTGAATAAAATCGCCTGGAGATCAGAAGCAGAAAATATAAGACATTATGGTATTAAAAGGGTTAAGCAATTGAATTCGACGGCTTTTTTTTTTTTTGGGGGGGGACTACCTCCAGACGATTTGGCTAGCTCTGGAGAAACAACCTGGAGTGACGAGAACTGGAAACACTCTTCGTTAACCCTTCACACTTTTATTTCTCTCCTTGAGCCGAAAAAAAATCATGTAAAGATGGCAAGAACATACGACAAAAAAAGACATCATTACTAAAAAAAAAAAAGCAGTAAGTTTCTTATTGGGCGACTTGAGAACTATGATCAATGGAACACTGGCACACCCTGACGCACCTGGATATACAGGGAATGGAGGCTGAGGCTGCCCAGGTGTAGGCCAGGTGAGAGGGCAATACACACTTGATTAATGACCATTCGTACTCCACTATCTTACGACCTCCTGTTGTCTCTCCTAGTTCGGATATGCCCCTCCCTATTCTTGTCCCTCATACTCTATACTTCCTCGCTCGCCTGCTCTCCTTCTCCCTCTTCCAGTTTTTCTCTGGCTACCTCCCATCTTCAACACTCCTCCCCGAACCCCCAACTCATCTCCATCACCACCTGCCTTGAGTTTACAATCACCTACATTCTTTTTTATATGCAGTCTGGCTACACGTTACGATCCCCGTTTCCATGGTTCAACAGTCCACCTACGACAACAGAGGAACGGTCCCCAACACCCCTCGCACGTCACTTAGCTCCCAGGCTCATACCCACCATTTCAGTTGTGATACACTATGGATACCACATGCTGCTGTGGTTATGGTACAGGCTGGGTATTATGAAGAGTCGATGGGACCTTATGGAACAGCAGTGAACTAGCGATACCGAATTCAAATCCACAAACTGTATCTTGCAAAAGCTGGAAGCCTGGGATCAGACCTGTGACCACATAATCCCAAGGCCACGGCTCTATCCATTCCACCAGCGTCCACCTGCACACCACCCTACTTGCCCTCACCCATCCCAACTACAGCATTCCTGCCTCTTCTTCACCGCCAGCCTGCCATCCACTTCCCCATTTACATTTGCTACTCACCACCAAACTCTTCCCTTAAATTATGACCAAATTGCCTCCTCCTCATACCTATCTTCCTCCAAACTGATTTTATCCCCTTCTCCATTATCCTGCTCCCACTGGATTACCAATAACACTTTGTAGTCCCCCACTAAACTACCTCCATCAGATGATCACCATTTTGCTCCTTGATCATCACCATCTTCATCACATTTGCTTTTATTCTTCCCCTTACATGGCTCCGTCCCCACTGATCACCATTAAATTCCCATCTTTTAGTGCTGTTCTTCCTTCATTCATTTTTTTTCCCCTCCATCCACTCCAGACTAACCACTCCTCCGAATCACTCTCTAACAAGACTGTCTTCCTTAACTCCGTTCTCCAGTTTGCCTCTACCACCTCCCTTGTTCCTTTTAAACCCTGTTCCGTAATCATCAATAATCTGTCACTTTTCATCACTGCCGTACTTCCTGCACATAACCTCTATCCTTAATTCACATTGACAAGGATTAAGTTGGGTGGGATGGAAATAAGGGAACAGGCAGCACAGGCTTAAGTTGTTTATCATCCCTAACGCCTCGGATAATCTGGCTCTGAAAACGTTATAGAAACAGAAACCTTAAGTTCTTTGGGGGGTTTCCTTCATTTTACACATTTTGTCCTTTATCTTAATATTTGTTTTCTGTTCCGTCACCTAGCAACGCCTTCGTCATCTTTCATATTCTCAGCCATCTTCATCTCCAGCCTAGAGACTCTTAATTATCCTGCTCTTCTGCCTCGTCTTACATCTTGCTATGGTCTTCCTGTTTCACCTACCGCTCTCTCGGTTACCATTTCCAACCTACTACCTTGATTTGGTCACTCCAGGCCGTTCCACCTGATACCTACCTGCCTCCTCTTCTAAGCCGCGTTCATCTTCCTCTATCATAATTCCACGTCCATCACCTGCCTTCGCCCTCTCCTCAGTCACTCGTTTTCCTTCAACCTGTCCTCATCACCATCCTACCATCCCACCCCACCACCATCCATCATCCTGCTCCTCTTACTAAGTTCCTGCTTTGCCTTGTCCAGCGTCCTTTCCCTTCCATCCACTCAGCACAGAGTTTTTCCTATCAATGTTTAAGTCTTAGTCGTCCTATTACGCTGTAACCTTCCTGTCCATAACCATTCCATCATTCTTCTTAGCCTGTTCCCATTGCACCCCTGATCCACTCCTCTGTCTTTATTGCCTCTACTACCTGTCCTCTTCCTTCCCTGGGCTGATATTTGCCCCACCACTGCAGTACTCTTCATCACCACTCTACACCGCCGATGCTCCCCTTCACAGCAACACCTTTTTTCCACCGTGCCCACATCCCGACACCATTATACCCAGTTCAGTTCTGTGCTTCTCTCCACCTTCTTTACCCTTTACGCTATCTTTCCTTTTTATTTCTATTTTTTAATCTTCCTTTACCTTGTATTCTGTTCCCGTTCTCCGTGCTTCTCCCTTCTCTTACTTTTCCTCATTGCAATCAAATTTTTTCTGTTTTATACCTTAATATTCTCCCTCCAGCAAATCCCTCTTCCTCTGCTACTCCAATCCTCTGTTCTGCATTCTCACTTCACTTCCTCTTCACATATGCTTCACCCTTCCATCTTCTAACACACACACACACACACACACACACACACATATACACATTCTCTCTCTCTCTCTCTCTCTCTGTATCTGGTCGCCCCTTACCTTTGCTTGCTTACACCACTTGCCACTCACTTGCCTGCCCACATTTTCTTCATCTTCAGGTATGTCTTGCCCTCTTCCTCTTGTTACCTAGTTACCTCTGCCAAGGATGTTACATGTTTGGTTCAGTTTCTTTCTCTGTCTGTCTGATACCAACGTTATGTAAAACTATTGGATACAGTTACATCCGATTTGGAATAGATTTATGAATATCATATGCTTAAATTTGAGACGCAAAAGGTTTTCGGTTTGGTTTAAAATCACATGAAATGAAACTGTTGACAGGATATTCAAGCAAGTCAGAATACTAAATAGCAATCATCAGAGGAACTACTGACCAAATTACGGGCGAAAAGGACGAAGATCAAGGTAATGAAAAATATGAATATCAATAATTATGCATTTCTCACGAATGAAACACGATAAAGACGTGAGAGCAGGACCATTAGGTTCCTCCTAGAGAGTCTTTCCATTTCGAACTACAGTCTTGATGTACGCCTTTTGTCAAGAGGTTAGGGTCAAATCCCACCCAGTTTGACCCGTTTTGAAAACCTTGGGAAGGTATCCACTCAGAGTGCTCTTGCTCTATCATATTTACTTCCTTTCCTACATCGTTGACACACTACTTACAGTGACACATGGCACTGGAATCACCTTCAATGACGGCGTACAAGACATCAAGAGGCGGTGCACCCTCAAACTCAACGCACTCAGGTCACTTACGGGGACACCTATGCCTCACCATCATGGGCAAACCACATGCCTCACTTGGACGCAAACACAACATCAGCGGTGTAAGGAACCAATGGCGCGACCCCAGCGAGGTGGCTGCATTATTACGGTCGACGTATATGCAAACTGGAGTTAAGCAACACAAAACAACAACCTTGCCCTCCTTGATCCTGATATTTTCTACCGTCCCCCTTTGTCCCATCCATAATTGTTCTCTTGCTTTCAACCCTTCCCTTATGTCCCGTTTAATACACACTGCCTCTGCAGTGATTACTGCAAGCCAAATTTCGGCCCTGCCTTCCCTATCTTCGTGTGGTTATACTTGACATTCTTTCGTTATCCTACTCCATTACACTCAACCTTCCACCTTTCTTCAAATCCTCATTCATCCTCCCTCCCTCAGCCAACTCTTGCTCCTATACCCTGTCTCCCAATCCTGTCCTATTCTGCCCTGCCCTGCCCTGCTCTGGCCTGCCATACCCTGCCATGCCTGCGTCAGTCACCCCCCCCCCCCTGCCTAACAGTAGCCGTCCACCACCGTACCAGCCTTATTAAATTCAATGCTCAAAGTTCGTTTAACTGCCAATTAAAGGAGCGAGGCGGCACTATCAGGCACATGCTGTACCGCCTCCCATATACGGCCACCTCCTCGATAAAACTTTCGGCTGGGCTGGACCGCTCAAAAAAGTTGTCCGCTATGGGCCAGCCTTGTCCGGGAATATTATCGTTTAATTTATAGACAGAATTATAATGTTGTTTTTTGCTTACCTTCATCGCTTTCCGACGACCTTTTTTTTTTTTTTTTTGGCAGGTGGGTTTTTTAGCAGACGTTACTGATCCTTTACATGGTACCAGAGAATGGTACCATGGTACCCAAGTGTCTGGTAGCTCAGAAGTAAAAATAAAGAAAATTGTATTGAACAGAATGACATTTTCGGTACTACAGCATACGCAGCAGAGTGGGAGGGACAACCGCCCTTAGTGTGGCCATGAGGAGGGTCGAGTATCAGCAGCGGCGGGGCAGGTGAGGGGCGCGGGTTGCATGCCTGCATACCTGGGGACGGAGGCCAAGAGGGTCCTGTCTCCCGGACATGGATACTACAACTCACAGGCTGGGTTAATTGATGTGTTCTCTTTGTTTTGCCTAATTCCAACACGGTTTGTCCATTAGCCTAGCATGTTCCCCCGGCCTTATCGCTCTGATAGATGGTCGCTGACAGTCACCCCGCCGCCGCCACGCTGACACCCCGGGGGGACGTCACCCGCCCGACTGGGACACCATCGCAGGGACGGGGACATCACTCACCTTCCACTGGACACTCCTGATACACCCACATCACACACACACTTGGCAACGCTCGACATCATAAAAGAGCTTAACATTCCAAACCAAGGGCACCTATTGATAAGGGACATCATAGGAAATCAACTCAGGGACATCAGAATTCTCCTATAAAAATGGACACTACATAATGTGACGAAAGGACATTAAAAGAGCCAGCAACACAGACATACCATACAATTGCAATCAAGGAACACAGAGTTTTGGGATATTACATGCTCATTCCCAGGGCACTAAAATAAATAGGACACAACATCCGAGGGACACACAAATGACCATAACGGGGGAGGAGGGTGGCAGGTGGGAGGGACAGAATGGGCATGGGGCATTTCAGGGACAACGACAAAACATAGTGACGGAGGACGCAAGGAATGACTAAAATGTTTTGCACCATAACAGAGAGAAATAATACAGAAATAAGTGGAATATCCACCACCATCCTTCAGGGGCTACTCACACAAAACAAGGGATACAGAAATGAAACACAACATCCGAATCCACCCTAGGGACATGATACATAAGACACATAGAAAAGCCGGGACATTCACAACCAAAGCACAAACAAGAGGATAAAGGAAAGAATTAGAACATCCTGAAACACCCTATGGACTCGACACACAGGAATAAAGGACACTCGGCAGCACCTGAGAGACACCCCACGAGAACAGGGACACGACACATGCCCCTGAACCGGTGGGACGTAAGGAGGATGGAGGCTGCTCGATACAATGGCCGCGACGATAAAGGCAGGTGGACACTACTCGTAAGGCTTGGGAGGTAGGGGGCGGGGAGGGGTGCTCTGTCAGATCCATATGGCAAGAACTAAGTGTATCACAAACCACTGTCATTCAGTTCTTTACATTAATAACCAATTTGCTTTTTAGATACACAAATTAAAAATACTGCGCAAAATATGCAGACTGTCAATGTTCTCGGCACAACATTACTCGAAAATTTATAAAGCAGCATAGTTTCTGTTTTTATGATCCGGCCATCACTAGCAACTTCAACACAACAAGTCGTACTATAATTAAGGTAACGTTTGATTATGAATTTCTTTAACTCATTAGTTATTACAACTTGGCATTAAAAAACTGCTTGAAATTTTATTAACAATACAATCATTAATATCAATACGCTGTTCTCCTGACAAAAAAAAACAAAGTAAATAAACCAGTCGGTGATGAAAATGAAACAAAAAAGAATGGAAAGAGATGACAAATGGAAGAAAATTTATTCCTATTTGTTACTAAAACTTTCCGGTCCTGTATCTTATTAAAGCCGCCTCAAAACAGGAGAGTAGTGCAAGAAAAACAGTGCACTAAATGTCATATTAAAGCAGCTTCACAAGGAGGATAGGTGCTGGGCAAATGATATACTGCAACTGTAAGGAAAATGTGAACAAAAAATAATAAAGTCCTGAGTTTACTGGTTGGTGTAAAGAGTGCATGATGGAAGTGTGTGAGGAGCTGCGGGTGTGCGAGGTTGTGTGTGAGTGTGTGAGGGAGGGCGCTGAGTGTGTGAGGTTGTGTAAGTAATGATATGTGAACTGTGCCTGACATTAGTGTGCAAGTGTGGTGTGGCAGTGCGAGACTGTGTGTAAGTATATAAGTGAGTGTGTAAGTGTGCGAGGGTGTGTGTAAGTGTGCGAGAAAAGTGTGGGTGTATGAGGCTGTGTGTGTAAGTGTGTGAGCTGGGGTGTGAGCGCACGAGATTTAATGTGAGTGTAGGAGGTTTTGTGTAAGTATAAGAGTGAGAGTGTGAGACCACAAGGTTGCATGTAGGTGTGTGAGTGGGAGTGTAAGTGTACGAGGCTTAGTGTAAGTATGTGAGTGAGGGTGTAAGTGTGTGAGGTAGTGTAAGTATGTGAGTGAGGGTGTAAGTGTGTGAGGTTGTGTAAGTAGTGTAGTTACCACTCGCACCGCCCCGTCAGGTTCCGTGCCTCTCACAGGGGGACGACCGGGCCCTCCAGATCTCATTAAGATAAACTCAACCTTCTGTCCCGCTCTGTCCTGGCCGGGGAAATAACGCGTGACACACATTTCACAAAACCTATGACAGCGTGTAATGATGTCAAGTGTACAATCAGAACATAAGAAAACGCATTTGTACAACGCTAGTAAATGCTTCTCAGTACCTCATCTCACTCAAGGGCATAAACTGTGCATCATGGTTTTAAATAATCAATACTGAAGAATGAGGAGAGCATTAGCACAAAGAAAATCAGGGCCTACTATATACTCCTTAAAGCGGTTCATCGGTCTGAATAATGAAAAAGTCTATTAAACAAGAACTATATTACAGATAACTAGAATATTTATGGTAAGAGGAAAACCATGTAGATTTATCATAACATTTATACTTCTGAAGATAAAGGCCATCATACAGGTGATAACACTAATTATTACCTGATAATGTCAATGACAACACCCATGATAACATTAACACTATCTTGTATTAAGAGACACGATGATATAACAGAAGGCAACAAAATGCAGCAACTAATATAACCCTTCTTAAAACCCCAACACAGCAAACACAACACACGAACCAAGAACCCGAACTAGTTACAGCACAACACAGCCCTCCCCCACTCCGTCAACCAGCGGCACAAAAGATGAAGATTACTATGAATATCGAGAAACACAAGTGCACTCTAACACCATGATACTCTACGCACTAAACTCCTCACCAGCAAACATGTCCGTGTAGCCGCACCATCTTAGCCGCCATATGAGAATCGTGGAAGTTAG
>JAGKTI010041624.1:0-10221 GCA_018397915.1 Birgus latro
GATTATCCAGCCCTCGGTATATCCGGGCCGTGACTGAATGGTTCAGTGGTAGAGTAATACATAGAATTCTTCGTATGATAGCTCCGGTTTAAAAAGGAAGAATCCGGTTGCTAGGGAGTGAGGCACGGGTAAATCAGCATGAGTCTGTCCCCCCCACCCACACCTCCTGCTCACAACTCAATCACAAGGGTGGTAGGGTGGAGTTCGGTGAGGCGACTGATAACCTAACCTAGCCTTGCTTAACTACCTAATAGTAATGGTTTAACCTCTCCTAACCTAACCTAACCTGGCCTTCAGTTGGAAAATTGGGAAACTAAATCCACTTCTTAGTACCTTGAATAAGTTTCTTCCATTATGCTGGAAACAGTCGTAGGTACGGCCTACAGAACGTGACGATAAAGGAGGAAATCTTTCAGCAGGAGAAGGTAATTTACCATCTTCAAAATAGAAAAATACAGAAAACAACCTAGAGGAATGTGAATTGAACTGATAACGTCTTTAGGCTGTATGCTGGATGAAAATTTATGGGTTTCACAATTTTGGGGGATGAAATGGAACAAAAATGTTTGCTAATCTGAACAAATTACTCTACCATCTAACGTGTTCTCTTAAGTTAGCATTTAGTTTTACGTTCTTCGTTAGATATCACGCTTCTCATTTCAGACTAGCAGAGCATACAGTTATTTCTGTCTCTTTCAGTTAAGTGTACATTATATTCATTCATTTGTTCGTTCTTAAGAATATGTGTGAAAGAGAGAGTATTGATGCAAACAATAATGTATTCCATTAACCCCTTGATAGATGTCAGCCTTGAACAATGCTTTACTGTACCGATGTCAATGACAGTGAGTTAGGGAGCTATACAAAACTGCGAACAATTATGAGAAGGGAACGAAGGTCACTGGTATGTTTACACGACCCTGCAGTACCATCCCAAGCAGCCAGGCGGTCACTTCATCTCAGATATCTTCGCCAATATGCTTAAATGATAATGCAACATGCCCCCTACATTTGAGTAAATTTCTTCCATTATCCCGAAGACAACAGTAGGTAAGGCTTAGGGAACGTTATGATAATTAAGGAGGAAATCTTTCAGCGGTAATTTACCACCCTCAAAATAGGCAGAAAAATACAGAAAACAAACTAGAGGAATATGAAACGAATTGGTAAGGTCATTACTGTAGGCTTACGCAAAAATATATAGGTTTCACAGTTTTAGGGGATGAAATGAAACAAAAATGTTTATTAATCAGAAAAAAAAAAATTGTCTCACGTCTTTTCGTAAGTTAGCATCCAGTTCCACGTTCTTTGTTCAATGTCATGGTTTCCAGCACATTTCAGACCAACAGAGCACACAATTCTGCTCTTTACAGCTGAATGTACATTTACTGTTCATTATTTGTTCGTTGTTATGTGTATGTGTGAGACAGTACTGATCTATCTATCCATCTATTGCCAGAAGCATCAATCCCGCATGGGGTGGCCACAAACAAATCGCCTCCATGTCGCTCTGTCCCCCACCATTTCACTACCCCGCTCCCAACTCACACCCCCCTCTCTCATGTACCTCTCCACTCCAACCCTCCATCTCATCCTTGGCCTCCCCTTCCCTCTCACCCCCTACACCTCACTCACATACACTCTCCTCGTCAGTCTTTCACTCTCCATCCTCTCCACATGCCCAAACCACCTTAACGTGTTTCTCCTAACGCTTCCTATCACATCCACAACCACACCACAACGCTCCTTCACTTCCTCATTTGTTAGTCTGTCTCTCCATATGACTCCACATGCTCCTCTCAAATAACTCATTTCCACTGCTCTCACTCTTGACTTCTGTCCTTCCAACAGGGTCCAAGCTTCACTTCCATATGTTAGAGTTGGTATCACAATACAGTAATCTCCCTACTACGCGGATATTCCACTATCCGGATGCATCACTATTCGGACAACATAGGTTGTCCGACCCCCAAAATGCCCCAAAATTAGAAAAAATCCCCCCCAAATCCGATTTTTTGGGACCACGTCAGTTTGAATTTCCCGCACGAGCCGAACAGCTGTGTTTTCGCGCCTCCTGCCTCTGTCACGGTCTCATTTCCTGCTCCGCTCCCGGCTCGTCAACACGCTCTCAAAATGGCTGCTGAAGTGCTTGGATTTGTGGTGATACCCTACCTCCTGCAGGGCCTGATGCTGCTCTGCACCTTCTTCATCATGTGTGTGATGATGGCCCCGCCACCTGAGAAAAGGAAGAAAGTGGTTCTGACTCTGGAGAAGAAGAGGGAGGTATTGGAGAAGGTGGACGTCGGGTGGCTGACATCACGGATCCTCCGTGAATTCAACCTCCCTCACACCACTTTGTTTTATATCAAGAAGTCCCGAGACAAACTACAGCAGTACACGGCTGATTTCGCTTCGAAAACCAGACGGAACGTGGAGAGGAAGATGATGTTTACTCCTAAGTATGCTGACATTGACTATTCCACGCTCATCTGGTATCGACAACAACGTGCTGCTGGTGTGTTGGTACGTGGAACAGAGGTGAAAGCTGCTGCCGAGAAGTTCACAAGGCAACAGGACACCCCAGACTTCAAGGCATCTGAAGGTTGGCTCTTCGAGTTCAAGTTACGACACGGACTTACCAACCGTAAGACCCATGGCGAAGCTCTGGACGCTAATGACGAAGGAATAGAACAGTCTCGGCAGAAGGTGAAGGCTTCATTGACAGGGAAGGCCTCACTCTTGGTCAAGTCTACAACGCTGATGAAACTGGCCAATTTTATCGTTCAATACCCACTAACACTCTCGCTGAGGAGACAGAGAAGCGTGTGCCTGGTCAAAGGCTCTCCAAGCAACGGGTGTCTGCTTTATGCTGTGCAAATGCTAACGGCATGCACAGGCTCAAGCCCGTTATTGTAGGCCGTGCAAAGCAGCCTCGGTGCCTTCATGGGTTAATGGATGTCCTTCCTGTCGTGTGGTATCATTCCCTGAAGGCTTGGTTCACAACCAAGATCTTCAGAAATTGGTTTCACCAACACTTTGTCAAAAAGGTCATTCGTTATCAGACGGAGACACTGAAAATCCCACGCGACCTGATTCTAGACAATGCACCTGCGCATCCGTCTGAGAAGGAGTTGGTGGCCGAAAATGGCCGCATTAGGTGTCCGTCTTTGCCACCTAATACGACTGCTCTCATCCAACCAATGGACCAGGGAGTGATTGTGGCAGTGAAGAGGCTCTACTGATGGAGGTTTTTGGATGAGGTGATGGTTGTCTATGAGGTCGAGGATGATCGCAGGGAGGGATGAGACATGCGAGGACAAAAAACTGTCGAAAACCTTCGCCGATAGAACCTCAAGTCTGCCATCTACAACTGAGCCAGTGCATGGAAGGAAGTCTCTGTCAAGACTTTAGAAAATGGTTGGTCTCGGATGCTTCATGGAAGTGACGTGGTGCACGATTTTCTAGGTTTTGACGTGGATGACTTCCATGCAAGGCTTCATGCGGGTGGAGACAATGTGGATGTCGACGAAGTGCGTGAGTGGTTGGATGACGACGAGGGCAATCCTGGGTATCAGATCATGTCTGATATCAAGATCGCATCTACTGTTGATGGTACAAGTACCCAGCAGGAAGATTCCAGCAGGAAGATTCCAACGAGGACAGCGACGATGATGCGGACTCCTCACGGCCTGCCACTACTCCAACCATCCCCAAGCTGAGCACACTCCGGGAACATGTGGAGTTCGTTCTCGACTACCTGGAACACCCGGACTGCGACAGGGAGATGGGGCACTTGGGACTTGTGGATGAAGTGCGAGCTTTCAGGCAGCGCATCATTAATCGTCGTTGCTTGCGTCAATCAACCACTGACAGTTTTTTCAGGCCAGTCAACCCTGCCGTCATCAACCCTCACTCCACACCATCATCTCACTAAGACAGGCCTTCTAGCTCCGAGCCACAGCCCAGCACATCAGGCACGGCGGAGTCAACACTGGATGTGAGTTTGCGTCTATCTTCTGAGTCCTCTGCAGCGGATAGCGTATCACCACGTCCCACCAAGGAGCCCATACGCTGCCTCCATCAGCTCGTCTCGGACTCTGACAGCAACTAAATTCTCCAGGACTCTTCACTAGACAACACGGGAATTTACTGTTATGTACAGTGCAGTGAAGTGATGTGATGCAAGGTATGTGAAAGGAAACGTTGTGGAAAGTGCTGGTGAGAAGTGCTGATGAGAAGTGCTGGTGAGTGTAAAGTGCACCAGAACTGCTAAGGTGAGTCAGGTGCAAGGTCTTACTGTCAGAGTCCGAGATGACTGAGCGGGTTATACATCAGGACGGCGGCATCAATCTCGGAAGTACCCTAACTTCATCAAAATTCCTTGTTTTGTTCTTTCCATATCATTAATCTCATGCATAAACTGTGTGAAAGATGATTCCCATAATGATTTTCATGTCTAACCTGTTTTCAGCATGCTGTAAATTGGTAAATAAAAATTCCCATAAATGTTAATCATAATTTCCTGCTTTCAATTTAATTTTTTCATGCATGGTTTTGAAGTGCACAAGCTATGAAAAAGGTGAATGCCATTGATTTGTGTGAAAGATGATTTCCATAATGATTTTCATGTCTAACCTGTTTTCAGCATGCTGTAAAGTGGTAAAAAAAATTCCCATAAATGTTAATCATAATTTCCTGCTTTCAATTTAATTTTTTCATGCATGGTTTTGAAGTGCACCAGCTATGAAAAAGGTGAATGTCACTGATTTGTGTGAAAGATGATTTCCATAATGATTTTCATGTCTAACCTGTTTTCAGCATACTGTAAATAGGTAAAAAAATTACCATAAATGTTAATCATAATTTCCTGCTTTCAATTTAATTTTTTCATGCATGGTTACCACTAGTATTGAAGTGCACCAGCTGTGAAAAAGGTGAATGCCAGTGAATTTCATGTCCGGTCATAACTTTTTTTTTTTTCATGTGTCCAACTCTGGGCATATAGGCTTCACAGCCTGCTATCAAGGCCCAGCAGTCCTTCTACATACCATACACCTGTACATGTCACCACTTCGGTGCTAACACGTACCGTCCATATTGAATACATGCTAAGGCTGTCTCACACAGGACTGGTGTATGGGTATTAGCGGGGGTATTTTTACAACATGTCGGTGGATCATCTGGTAGATCAGTAAAGCCTGATTTAATGAAATTCAAATCCTTAAACTGTTCCCTGCCCGAGCCGGGATTTGAACCTGGGTCCATCAGGACTGTAGGCCACTTCTCTACCGATTGCGCCACCGCCTCCCCCTAACCTAACCTAATCTAACCATTTCGTTAATCATAATTTCCTGCTTTTAATTTAATCTTTTCATGCATGGTTACCACTAGTATTGAAGTGCACAAGCTGTGAAAAAGGTGAATGTCATTCGTTTTCATGTCCAGTACCTAAACAAAGCTGCCAACTCAGTGAAAGCTGTGCCTAACTTACCTCAAATTCATTCTTTTTGGGTTAAATTTAAATGAATTCATGCCTTGTGTTCATTATTCTAGTGCACTAGCTATGAAAAAGGTGAATGCCAGTGAATTTCATGTCCAGTCATAACCTAACCTAACTTAACCATTTTTCTGGTAACAATTTACATCATTTACTGTATTTGATGCTTTGTATCCAATAATTTAGTGCATAAAATGTGAGAAAAGATGATTTCCATGTCCGATACTTACTTATACTATGGTGGCAAGTTCTGAGCACCTATGCCTTACTCACCTCTAAATCATCATTTTTTTGTTAAAATTTAATTAATTCATGCTTTTTGTGCATTATTTATGTGAAAGGGGACCTAAATAAGTGCTATACATGTCTGCTAGGGAGGTAGGAAGGTAGTTTTCTGATTTAGGTTAGGTTAGGTTTGGGTCATGAATGACCGGTGCTGGAGCTTCAGGGCCACTATCCGGACAAGACCACTGTCCGGACATGCCTTTGGCTCTATTACGTCGGATAGCGGAGGGATTACATATATATTGGGGGGAGGGGGGAGTCATTATATCCAAAAGTTTGCTATATCCGATGGGCGTTATTAACCCAACCCATACCAACCACTTTTTTACCCAACCCACCCCCAGAACCCGACCAACTTTCGATTTCTTTTCTTTTTTTTTTAAGGGGGGGGCTCAAACCTCTGATTTTGGTGAGAAACATTGAATATTCAGCAAGAAACACTCACCTGAAGTAAGAAATACCCTGAACAGGTGAAAGGCCCCTCACCTGGCTACCACTTCCTATGAAGCTGCGCTCCATAAAATATGCTCCCTATGTGAGGGAAACTTGACCAAAAACACTCAGAATTGGTAATTATTTATTTATTTGGTACGAATTTATATGTAGTACAAAAGCATATTGGTTTTTCCAACAATAATATAGGCGATATAAGCACTGTTCACTCACCAAACACATCAACTTACCGCACCTACCTTGGCAACGTTACCTCCTCATTACTTCTATTCATTACTAACTCTGGTGTCATGAAATCTTTGTCCTCCACATCAGGAATCACTTTCGCCTTGAATTTCGTCATCGGAGAGACCATGGTGCTACTTGTCTTTACTGGCCAGGTCACTCCTAACAGGTGAGTTGCAAGAAAATGGCACACCCCCCGAGAGGAGGGGGTTACACAGGGTCAGGCAGTGTCGCCACCTGGCTAGAGGTAGAGGAAGGTCTCCCACCTAAACTTAACAAACATCTCCCGCGAAACTTGAAAAATGTGCAAACGACGGGCCTCTCAATTGCATGACGTATGATGTATGTCGTTGGGTCTCAGCGTGAAAAAAAGTTGTGACATGCATCGTACATTGGGGGCACGAGGCAGGTTAACCCGCCGAGTCCCATCGACATATGGTGTACGTCGCTACTTCTTTCCACAGACAGACCTAACGACGTACATCGTATGTCACGCAATTGCAAGGCCCATTGTGTGCACATTTTTCAACATTCGCGGGTGATTTTTGGTAGGCATATGTGGGAGACCTTCCTCTACCTGCTGTCAAGCGGGGATACTGCCTGGCCCCTCCTAACCCACCCTTCCCCCCACACTGGGCAATTCACCTGTTAGCAGCAACCTAGCCAATAAAGGTATGTTGTCCCATGGTCTATCTAATGACGAAATTCACAGTGAAAGTGATTCCTGAGGTGGAGGACAAAGAAACAAAGAAGCTAGAGGTAGAAACAAACAGAAGTGATGAGGTGGTAATGTCATAAAGGAAGGTGCCATATACTGGTGTTTTGGGTAAGTGAACAATGCTTATAAACGCCTATATTATTGTGTGAAAACCATTATAGACTTTTACTACACATAAATTCGTACCCAATAAATGAAATAAATACGTAATTTAAAGTGGTTTGAATTAATCAACCCTTCCATAATTCGTTTTCTTAGCCAGGTACCCTGAAAAAGAAGGAAAACGTAAGGTTGAGTGACACCTGTATCAACATTTTTTTACCTCAGGATCACGATTTCACTATGAATTTTCAATGTTTCTAGCCAAAAGCGAAGGTTTCAGCCAAAAAACAAAAAATTGAAAATCGGTCGGGATCTGGGGGTAGGCTGGGTAAAAAACTGGTCAGGGCTCGGTGGGTTCGTTTTCATTTTCGTTTTTGAAGGCTCCAACATGCTTGCATGTGTCGGCCTTGGTCACCTAATGGCGGCTCTCCACGCTGCTCGATCTCTGGCAGCCTCCCTATTCAGTCCCTTAACCCTTAAGTCACATTTAATGACCTCATCCCATGTCTTTCTCGGTCTACCCCTCCCAACCCCTCCCCCAATATTAACACTTCTCACCCTCTGTACCCAATTATCCTCCCCCATCCTCTCCACATGTCCAAACCACCTCAGCCTACCTCTCCTCATCACAACACCAATACACTCCAGTCCCATCCTACCTCTCAACTCTTCTATCGTAAACCCAGCCCCCCCAGGCCTTGCACGCAGGGACGCACTGCACATCCACCTAATCATTGTCATTTCTGTACGTTTAAACCTGCGAATATCTTCTTCCTTTACTGCCCAGGTCTCACTACCATACAGCATCACACTGGTGTGTGATGCTGTATGGTAAGACCCATTAGCACGTAAGGAGAGTCCTCTCAATGTCAGGAGAGGCAACAGCTCCCTGAACTTCTTCCAACCACTTCTCACTCTAGCAACCGAGCTAACTCCAGCCCCACCTCCGGCACATAACATGTCTCCCAAATAACAAAACTCCTCCGCACACTCAAGAGACTCACCTGCAAGTTCAACCCTCTCACGCCTAACAATCTCTGCCTGCTCTCCCCGACACACCGCACACATGAAATAAGCATTATCTCGCAGTCTACCTCTAATACAACTACATCTCTTGTGCACCCACTTATCACAAACACTGCACAAGATGGAATTACTTCCCACACCCATGTGGCAAACTGCACATGGCCACTCTCCCTCTCCTCTGATTGTACTGCCACCAACCCTAGATATCATCACTTTTGTTTTATCTGCATTTACCCTTAAGCCCTTGTGCCCCATACCATCTCTCCACTTCTTAAATCTTTCCTCAGCCTCCCCCTCATTCTCAGCAATCAACACCAAATCATCAGCATACAACATCTCCCATGGGAGTCCCTCTCTGAAGTCACGTGAGAGGGCTTCAAGCACCATGATAAACAACAAGGGACTCAAAACTGACCCCTGATGCACACCAACATTCACGGGAAACTCATCACTCAAAGCTCCATTCACCCTTACCTGAGTGTGAGCACCCACGTACATGGCCATAACCACCCTAACCAGCCACTCTTCCAACCCTAGCTTTCTCATTGCCCACTTCACCACCTCTCTAGGGACTCTGTCAAAGGCCTTTTCCAAATCAACAAAAACAAAATACAATTCCCTTTTCTTGCCAATATATTTTTCCTGAAGCTGTCGAACAATGAATATGGCATCAGTGGTCCCCCTGCCTGGCATAAACCCAAACTGCATCTCATTGATATTCACTCTTTCTCTAATCATACCTTCTAGAACTCTCTCCATTACTTTCATTATCTGATCTAAGAGCTTTATACCTCTGTAATTTCCCCTTTCCAGGGCATCACCCTTCCCTTTGTACNTAACATGTCTCCCAAATAACAAAACTCCTCCACACACTCAAGAGACTCACCTGCAAGTTCAACCCTCTCACGCCTAACAATCTCCTCCTGCTCTCCCCGACACACCGCACACATGAAATCAGCATTATCTCGCAGTCTACCTCTAATACCACTACATCTCTTGTGCACCCACTTATCACAAACACTGCACAAGATGGAATTACTTCCCACACCTTTGTGGCAAACTGCACATGGCCACTCTCCCTCTCCTCTGATTGTACCGCCACCAACCCTAGATATCATCACTTTTGTTTTATCTGCATTTACCCTTAAGCCCTTGTGCCCCATACCATCTCTCCACTTCTTAAATCTTTCCTCAGCCTCCCCCTCATTCTCAGCAATCAACACCAAATCATCAGCATACAACATCTCCCATGACAGTCCCTCTCTGAAGTCACGTGAGAGGGCTTCAAGCACCATGATAAACAACAAGGGACTCAAAACTGACCCCTGATGCACACCAACATTCACGGGAAACTCATCACTCAAAGCTCCATTCACCCTTACCTGAGTGTGAGCACCCACGTACATGGCCATAACCACCCTAACCAGCCACTCTTCCAACCCTAGCTTTCTCATTGCCCACTTCACCACCTCTCTAGGGACTCTGTCAAAGGCCTTTTCCAAATCAACAAAAACAAAATACAATTCCCTTTTCTTGCCAATATATTTTTCCTGAAGCTGTCGAACAATGAATATGGCATCAGTGGTCCCCCTGCCTGGCATAAACCCAAACTGCATCTCATTGATATTCACTCTTTCTCTAATCATACCTTCTAGAACTCTCTCCATTACTTTCATTATCTGATCTAAGAGCTTTATACCTCTGTAATTTCCCCTTTCCAGGGCATCACCCTTCCCTTTGTACACATTTACAATTACACTCTTCAGCCAATCATCTGGGACAACACACTCATATATAATCATATTTATCAGGTCAGTGACTAACCTCACCCCAATATCTCCTGAGGCCTTCAACATTTCGGCAGTCAACCCAGACACACCTGCCGCCTTCCCCACCCGCATCCTGCCTATTGCCT
>JAGKTI010041625.1:0-10221 GCA_018397915.1 Birgus latro
GTTGTTCGGGGGCAGTTGTCTGTGGGACACATGTCCAGGGGGCAGTTTTCCTTATTCCATTAGCAAGCTCAAATTGCAACTAACCATACATGGGTAATGCCAAGCTCAACTTTTGGTCAAGCAACTGTCTCACAATAAACCTCCAACGATCCCAATCTGCCTATTTCTTTACAGTCATATAGGAGAGTTAAAAAGCCAGAGAGAATGAGAGAGGACCAGAGACAGATCCCCAGAGAGCGATAAAGGAGTAGGAGCTACAGGGAGAGTGGGAAGGCATTAGCGAGAAAAACTTCAACTAACCATACATGGGTAATGCCAAACTCTTAACTTTTAGTCAAGCAACTGTTTCACAATAAACCTCCAACGACCTCAATCTGCCTATTTCATCACCCGACTTAAAATACGAAAAGGATATTGGAAGAGAGACGACCTACCCTGACATTCCTCTACAACTCTCTATCTACAACAAATTAGATAAACGCCACATAATCCTGACATCTGGTCACCTTTGACAATGGTGACATGTTCCCGTGATATGATGCTTCACTTTATACTGGCGGTGCTTCGATGATCTACAGTTACAACCAACCTCCCTATCGTCATACGTCTATCCACTTCTACAGCTACGTCTAATGACATTGGTGACAGCGGTAAACTGCTGTAAACAACGGTAAACCAGCGGTAAATGAAGCCAATTAACATCTCTATCAATAAGAAGAAGAAAAAAGATACAGAAGTTCGAAAGAACAGTGAAGTAACGAAAGCAACAAAGCAGCGGGCGGGCAGGAGCTGATTAAGTGTTGTTACTGGGGAGAGACAACTCGCAAAACCTTCACTTCCCACCACCACCACTACCCACCACCACCATCACCACTCCTTTACCACCACGAGTGTTGACGAGACAATATGACGCCAGAATAGCACGCTAATCAATGCAAGTGCCTGACACCACCAGCCTGCCATCCAGCACCTGCCTGCCTGCCTGTGTAGGGGCGCAAAATTTATCACTCTTGAAATTTGAGAAAAATCCCACCGAACTGACACCAGTGTAGGGGCGCAGGATTTCGCATCCCTTAAATATATTATGAATTATTTAATCACACCATTTTTGCCACCCAGTCTAATAGTTGAATTAAATTTTATCAAGTGATTACAGTTACTGCCAGAACATTAAAAGGCCTCATTAATAATTAAAGTATTTGGTATCGCTGCCACCACCCAGCAGTTGCTGGGAAAAAAAAGAAAAGAATTAACGCTATTTATGATTTAGTCCCTTACGAGGGAAGAGGGACTTAGGCCTACGGCAATAACATTGTAGCGTGAGAATTCTATAGGAGGGCGTGGTTCTTTAGATGTAACGTGCCTTGCGGGCCACTCAAGTCTATACTTATACTACCCCATAGGATTATAACCAAACACATTTTTACTCTAATTTACTTATCTATATTAATATCCTTAATTACACAAAAATGAAATAGTTTCAAGCCAGATTTAATTACTAGATCTTAATGAATCACTTGTCTCCATTACGACAGAATAATTGACAGAGAATGCAAGATCTATTCCACACAGTTAAAATCATCTGACCCGACTAACACGATACAGGAAAAATACTCTCATACCGACTGCATCATAGAAAACTCCTTCAATAGGGGTAACTCCCATAAACCACACCACGGTCTCACACGGACTCGTAGCGATACCCAGTGACATGTCTTACACTGTTTACTCCCAGTCTAAAGAAATTAACCCTAAAATAACTGGGTTACAACACATAACATATCTAGAACAAAATACATAAATCCTGATTATTACAGTATATAACTCAGCGCTCACAGCGTTACACGTGGCGAGACAATACACTATTCGCCTCTAACACACCTTTAACCACATACTACATTTGTTTTATAAATAATTAGCTTACTAAGTGGACCAACCGACTTTGACTATACTGTGCATAGGAAATAGACTGTGTAAATTAGTGTAAAGGGCTTTCGGGCACTGGTCTTGTGACTCATACAATGGCCGGTGCAGACTCCATGACCCAACGCCATTTGCCGGTTCTGAAACGTCCACACCCAATGAAGTCTTTCTGGAGAGTCATAGGGTTTTGATAATATGATCAGATATCTTAAATATAGTTATAACGACAACTAATTATGATGACGTATAAGGGAGAAATACCGTAAATTCTCGGACATACCTGGAAACAAGCGTCCACTCACAATGAAGTCCTACTGGAGAGTGACGCTTGGTGGGCACGCGAGAGCCCGCGCCCACCGACATCCGCTCCGTTTTATCTGTCTGGTTCTGACTTCAACAGTTACGTTACAGTCTCCAGGTTATATCAACACACTGGGATTTGCAATAAAAACGTACGCATTACTCTACTTATAAAAATATGACTTATGATGATTTAAATTTTGTGGCAATAACATAGGTTTAACAATTTAACATACGATGCCTGAAATCACAGTTTGATACAATTTCTCTGTCTCTAGCCCGCGGCGCCATAAACATGATGCAACAACTGAGGTCTATGCCAAATAAATTAATTTTCGCGGTCATCTATGACAATAATCAATAGTCTGGCTTTACTTAAGTTCTTAGACAACGTTATGTAGTAGAACAATACAGCAAACACAGCCCAAGTACAAAAAATCTGAATTCTAGTTGTAAATATGACTCTTCGCCAAAATAAGTTCCAAATTAACTTTCTGTAACATTCTATCGAAACCAGATGCTCCCGTCTCCTTGACCAGTTGCTTCCACTAGTAAAATCAAGCCCAAAATACGATTTACAAAGTCCACTTTACACTTTACAACATTTTAACACGGTCCAGAATACACTCATCACTTACAAAACCTAATGTAAATTACATACATCATATACTTAAACTATACTTATACTAACTTAAATTACCCTTATACTACTTATATGTAAGAAAAATGGCATTACACCTGCCTGCCTGCAAACCTTCATACCTAGCTGATGACAACATCTGCTGACAACGGGAGCCATTGCAATGCATATCTACTGACATCAGTACATCAGCATGTACTTATATTTTTGTTCTTCCCAGCAGAGTATTTTCCTTTATATCATTCATTTATTCCCAACTTATATAATTATCAAATCTTAGTATTGCCACACATATGTAATGTACAATTATACAACATAAAAAACGTGTTTTATATTTATAACAAGGCAACACTCATTAGCAATATGTGCATATTTATACATCACGTACAACATACTTAAAAATTTAAGAGAAAATACCTTTTTTTTAAACTTAATATTTCAGCTAATACTTAATCATAAATAAAAAAAAAACAAGTGTCATAATACTCTTCAATCTTTCAACTTCAATTTGATTGACTAAGATTGTCTGTGAAGTGTGTATAGTCAGAGAGAGTGAGTAGGAAAAGGGAACAACTAATGTTCATTTTTTGCCCGTGTCCATATGTTGCTGAGACGGGGTGTCACAACTAACGCTTATACTAGTCCTCCACAATAATAACACTTCCAGAAGACCACAGTCCACCACAAACATCATTTCCGTGTAAGTTTTTCAAAAGTGTGACGTAAGTGAGGTTGTGAGTGCGATTACTATAGCAACAACCTTGAGGCTGGCTGGCTCAGCCCACCTACAGACAGCCCCATGCTCCCTCTCGCATAACAACCACTCCAACATGCCTCCACCAGTGTCCTACAACACACACACACACACACACACACACACACACACACACACACACACACAGATGTATGTTTGGCTTGCACTCTCGCTTGATTCTAGCACTGCTGTGCCGCTAGAAATCTGGGTATTTCTATAACAACTGCTACTACTAGTGTAATTCCGTAATTTTAAGGTAAGAATAAGTGTAATATAAGTTAGTATAAGTATAAGTTAATATAAGTGTAGTTTAAGTTAGTGTAAGTGTAATGTAAGTGTAGTCCTGGACCCCTGTTTAATTGATATAATGGGTAGGAAGAGTGGAATACTATTAATAAAGAAAGACTGTATGCAGCGAGATGGAAGTGAGAAGCGTGATCTGTTCTCAAAAAAGAGGTAAAAAAAGTTAACTCTAGGTTAAAATTCGCGAAAGTTTGTATTCACACTTTGAATTCGAATTTTGTAGATAGGTTTGGTATTATCATAGTTTTGTACTATATAGTTATGAATTTGAGCTTAGTTAAAGTCTAATTACTGTTAGTAGACATTTGTAACCACGATTTTTTTTTTACTAGCATCTAGTCACATAGGCCGGACAGCTGGGACACATGGTTACAATTAGTTAGAACTCGTGAGTTTAGGCTTCGGTAAAAATTGTCAGTCCCATATGATTGCCACAAAATTTTAAACATCATAAGTCAGTTTTGTCTAAGTATGGCGAATGTGAATACCTTGTTTCATATTCTTTGTTAGTTGTTGTAGTCGGTAATCTGAAGAGTAATTGGTCGAAGTCAGTTCCGATGTTAGATGTTAGGACAACCGCAAACGAGTGTGTGTGGCCTGGGCAGTGTCGCTCATTGTGAGTCCTGACGGCGACAAATTAACAGGTCAGTCGAAAGCTTGTCCTTAAATCCCCCCCCCCCCCACTTTGACTCAATAATTGATCCTCTACATATATACTTGTAAGTTGACTGATAATGTTCCCTAACTTCCTTTTATGATGATTGTGAGTCCTGACGGCGACAAATTAACAGATTGCCGGTGTTTCATCGAGGCCTCTCGTCACGGTGCTGAAGTGACCACATGGTCCTTCTTACCAGTGCCCATACACAAATTCCTTCCCTTTCCATCAATTTCCGTATTGTGAGGTCGAATATGTAACTGAATGGTCCATTTGAATAATCTTTTCTTCTGAAGTGAAATGTTTAGTTGATAGCGAGTGGTGATATATGATGTTTCCTCTAATGTACAGGATATTTCAAACTTTGAAATTTTAATAGAATCATTCTTACACAATCAATAAATATTGTTACGATTTCGAGTGAAATGTGGGTCCAGGGACTCTAAATCATAACACAGAGAGTGACGTTCTTAAATAATAATAGAATATGCATTCATCAGTCAAGAGGACCCAGTGGAGGGAGAAGTATAGGGAATATAAATGGGGATAAAAACTTAACACTTTACTAAACTTATCCAATACATAATACTAATACTCCTAGCTAAATACATTACACTCTCTAGCTAAACACATACAAAAACAAGTATATAAATATTGGGCAAGAGAACACTGAGACACGTGGGATGGATGGAGGAAAGATATACTCATCAAAGTAGATACAGATGTTGGTGCCTGGGTTGCTGCTGGGTCTCCTAGAAAGAATGTCCAGGAAGTGCAGAGCACACCAGAAGCCAGAAAAAGTTAGCGGTGTACTGGCGCACAAGCGCATGCTACTTAACCATCTCGCTTCTCATACTGCCTGTTGGCAAGATGGGGCAAGAAACGCAAGTTACCATAGTAGGTAGGCATCAGCTTGGCAGATGGCGCTTGTGGTGAGGAGCACAAGCCACAGATGGCGCTTGTGGTGAGGTGCACAAGCCACAGATGGCGCTCCACCTTAGTGTACGTAGCTGGTGGCAGGCCAGGTGTGACTGGTAAACTGATACCCGTCATACAGGGAGGAGAGACACGGGTTATAACAATATATATTTATATCAATTTATGTAAACCTTTGGGAAATTAGGGCGAATGTTCCAGACTTAGAGTAATTTTTGGTGGAAGGTAGTGTCTCGGTGAGTTAGATTCACGAGTCCGTTAGAGACCGTGGAAGTGCAAGTCACGCACGTGTTTGAATTATTCTTTTTTGTACACTGTATTAGGTTAAGAGGTGAAGTTATATGAATATATTAGTGTATGTAAATCTATTGATCGGGCATAAATTCATCTGTGTGCAAGATTTTACATCATATTATAGTATGATAATAGCCCAAGTATTCTATCAGCTGTGGTGAACACACGCTTAAAAAGCTTTGTACCATGTTATGTTAGTCTACCCGGTATTAATTTCTGTGGAGAGGAGAATACTATTATTTCAGTTTTTTTTTTTTTTAGGAAAATTGTCGTATAAGTAATCTATGTACTTTTTTTATGAAAAACTAGTTTTTTTTTTTTTTTGACACTATGTTAGAGTCAGTAAATCATAGAGTTATGTGTTTGTTCTAAATTCCTCTGGGAATTTGATTCTGAGATTGAGTGGCCTGCAAGGTGTGTTACTATCTAAAAGACTCACGCACTCTCTACTCACGCCTCAGTGTCCTATCTCTTACCGTAACGGGACTAATTATTCTTTCCCGGCATACGGTGGGTGGTGGCAGCCTACTATTGTTTTTCTTACTTCTTCGTGTTGGTAATTCATTCTAATTTCAGTAAATCAACGAGACCCCTAAATATAGCAGTACGACACTGGTGTTTCAGCGGTGGGATTTCTTAAAATTTATAGGCGAGTTAAAAATCGGACACGACACTGGTGTCAATGTGGTGAGATTTCCTAAAATTATATGCGTGTCAAAAATCGGACACGACACTAGTACTACTACTATATACAACTACTACTACTACTACTACTACTACCACCACCACCACCACCACCACCACCACCACCACCACTACTACTGCTACTACTACCACAACTACTGTTACCACTACTGCCACTTATACTACTACTACTACATAAAACCTAAATAATAATATTGTGAACAAAACATCTATTCATCTGCTATCCATAATCCACTACATTTTCCACTATAACAATTTTTTCCCTGTGATTTGTGCTTTTCATCATAACAAATATGTACACACAAAAAAACTTTCAGTGAAAAATATGGCACTGATTTCATCATGAAACTAACTTTCTTCTTCAATTATTCACCTAAATATACAGAGCGCTGGTGCAAGCCTTGACCTACAACGCTTCCTCCTCCCTCCCTCCACCACTCCACCCTTTCTCCACTTCACTTTATTTTCCACTTTATCAGATTTTTTTCCCTGGGATTTGTGCGTTTTCTTCATAATTATATACACACGAAAATTTTCAATAAAAAATAAGGCACTGATTTCATAATGAAACAAACTTTCTGCTTCCATTATTCACATAAATATACAGAGCACTGGGGAAGGGCTTGCCCAACAGCACTTCCTCCTCTCTCCCTCCTCCCTTTCTCCACTCCCTACAGTACCTCCTCTTCCATCACCTTATCTGTACCAATATCCCCCTCTCCAGGATCGTCAACACCCTCTGGACCATTCCCATCATCAGCAATAGGATATGAACATTGAGGGGGAAATGATGGGTTCACTGTGGAGGACTCGGGTAATCCACCCTCCTCATCTGACACATAAATATTGACACTCATCATGGTGGTCACTTTTCTCAGAGGAAGAGTCACTTTCCCAACTCACAGTTGGTGATAATGTTACCTCAGGTTCTCTCCCTGTCACAATATCACTACGGCCTTTCTTTCATTGGTGTAGTCAGTGGCCAGTGGTTGCAGATGCTCAGTGAAGGATCCAGACACAGAGAAAGCATCTTGTGTAGAGCTATCCATTATTGGTACGCTGGTAGCTGGAGTGTGACTTGGATACATGCAGGAGGGTTGCCAGTGGCTGTGTGAGGTGGAAATAACCCACGGAATATTCAAACTGCCGCAAAACAATATATCATGTATACATGCCACCCACTGCATACTCACATACATAACACATGGACTCCATGGGTTAATGAGATCTGGTGAACAGTATTATTATGGAATGTTAAAAGAAATCACCAGCATTAGTGATACCCAATGACAATACACAATTAGAGGGAACTAGTAATTCAGTAGAAATTCTCCAACAAACAAATCATGACTCACAGACCGCAGAATGAGGAAAACAGAAATAACACACATAACTCTCCACAAACATGTGATCAAGAAACAAACACCTCACCTGCAAAAGTAATCAAGGGTGATGACGTATCATGGCCAGATTTATCAACTCTAGATAGACAAATGTTGCATACTGATGAGAATTCATTAAACCCAAACAATTTAAACAACATAGTACATAGATCTGGAAACATCGATGATACAGTCCCTTATCAATTCAAGTAAACTTGGATAACCAAACACAATGGCTAGTGCAACAGGTGACAGTGGTTCACATTCCTCACAGAATCCACCCAATCCACACAGAAATCAATATCCCATATATGTGCATCACGAGAGAAAAAAAATGTTTTTAACCTGTCACGTCCCAACCAACTTCCTACCTCCGATACCCCCCAGTCACAAGCAATTTCGATTTTTTTTTTTTTGGCTCAAACCTCCGCTTTTTGTGACAAACATCGAAAATTCATAGAAAAATCGCCCTCCTGAGTTTATAAATGTTGCTACAGGTAACAAGTCAGCACTACCTTTTGTTCTGTCTCAGGGTATCTGGCTTCAAAGAAAACGAACTATGGTAAGATTAACTAATTCAAGCCACTTGAAATTACGCATTTATTTATTTGGTACGAATTTATATGTAGTACAAGACTATATTAGTTTTCACACAATTATATAGGCAATATAAGCATTGTTCAGTCACCAAACACATCCACATATGGCATCTTCCTTTACGACATTACCACCTCATCATTTCTGTTTGTTTCTTGCTCTAGCATCTTTATTTCTTTGTCCTCCACCTCAGGAATCACTTTCACCATGAATTTAGAGAGACTGAGGCGCAACATGTCTTTACTGGCCAGGTCACTGCTAACAGGTGAATTGCCGAGTGTGGGGGGGAGGGGGGGAGGGGAGTCAGGTGGGGCCAGGCAGTATCCTCACTTGACAGCAGATAGAGTAAGGTCTCCCACATATCCCTACCAAATTTCACCCGTGAAACTTGAAAAATGTTCAAATGACTGACCTTGCAATTGCATTACCACAGATACGTAGACGGGTGAAGCCGTGACAAAATGTTGCAACATACCCATAGGTCAATGGGACTCCTCCGGTTAAATTCTCAGGCACTGATTCAGATAGAATTGATGTCCATTTGCCTTGTCACCCAGTGTAGAGATCATACTGCACATCTACACTGAGTGAGTTGATGATGGGCACCCCCATCCACCACAATGGATAACAATGGAGAATCTCATGTGTTCCTAATTAATCAGCTGAATAGAAAAGTGCAGATCAAAAGTGGAACTTGTGAATGCAATTTACAGACTTGTCCAGCTCCTATACACGAAGCAGCTATAAGTTGAATATCAAGTAAGGTGAAATCGTCTGACAGAGAGTGCATAAAGGAAAATTTTATTCACTCAGGAAATTATGTGGAATATGATCAACTACATTTATTACATAAACACCGACAGACAGTCACATTACCTGGTGATAAAATAGGATGAACTAACCTGATTTAACATAAGATTAATGTAGTCCAACACACACAGCAACAATAAGTGCAGTACCAGGATTTAGGGTAACACACTCACAATGTACCCTAGCAAATCAATATGCTGATGAAATGTTAACAATGAGTATTAGTGAACCATCATTGTCAACATAGAATGCACCACTGTTTTTTTCTTCCCAAGTATAACAGTGAAATACGTGCAGTCGTTGATTACCCCAAATTAAACCAACACACAATCGCAGACTTGTTTCCTATCCCACTGTTATGCAACATGTTGCAAATCATTGTGCCAGAAAATATTGTATTTTCCACAATCAATTTGCTTAGTGGATATTACCAAATTGTGTTAGTTGATGAATCATGCAAATACAATGCTTTATAAACAAATTGTGTTCATTATTAGTACAAAAGAATGCCAATGGAATTAAGGACAGCTATAGGCACATTCCAGTTAGTAATAAATAGTGTATTATCAGGCATGCTTAGAGACTGTATCTATCTGGACGACATTATAATCACAACACACAGAATAGACGAACATTTACAGAAATTAGAACAGCTCCTACACAAACTAGACAATGCTGGTTTGAAAATTAAGCTGTGTAAATGCAAATTTTGCTTTAACAAAACTAAATTCCTAGGCGACAGACTTGATGCAGAAGGTATCCACACCTCAGACAAGAAAATACAAGCAGTAAGGCATTTCCCTGATTACACAAATGTGTAGGAAGTAAGACAATTTTTTGGGACTAACAGAACATTACAGATCATTCATACAAAGATTTTCTCACTTAGCAGAACCAATATTCCACCTACTGAAAAAAA
>JAGKTI010041627.1:0-10221 GCA_018397915.1 Birgus latro
ACAGCACAGATTTCTGTCTTGACACGCACGCGTTTCACTGAGAAGGGACAAGGAAAGGTGTGTCAGGGAAATCGCTGGAGGTGGGAGGCCATTTCCATGTAAATGACCTTCGACTCACCTACTGAGCCCTAAAGAAGCTCCAAAGCAGACCCACCTCTCAGGCTAACTCTGTTCAGACAGCAAATGGACGACTCGTGTCGGGGACAAGCGAGTATTGAGCTCGTTGGGCTAAGTAGTTTGAGCAGCTGTATATGGCTGAACCACCCAGTGGAGAGCTTCCATCAGCTGGTGTACAACCAGTGACTGCTGTCTCACCAGTTGATGAAGCCATGCCTTCTCTTGATGAAATCAAGAAGGCAGTGGTTAGGTTGAAGAGTGGTAGAGCAGCTGGTGTTTGTAACATCCCAAAAGAACTGATCAAAGCTTGGGGGGGAAGCCATGATCATGGGGTTACATGCAGTCATTGAAGCCATTTGGCAGACTGCTATCATTCCTGCTGACTGAAAAATGGGTTTGGTCAGCCTTATCTGGAAAGGTAAAGGAGACCAGCGCAACTGTAGTAACTACCATGGAACTACAGAGCTCAGTGTGCTAGGCAAAGTTCTTGCTCACATTCTTCTAATGTGTATCCAGGACCATTTGCTAAAGTGGATTCATGTCCAAGAAATCTGCTGTTGACCATATCTTAGCTCTTCATGTTCTTGTGGAATGCCATCTTGAGTTTCAACAAGGTCTGCTTGCAGCGTATGTGGATCTCAAGAAAGCGTTTGACTCAGTAAATCAGGAGGTACTTACTATGGGAACTCCTGTGTCTCTGTGGGATTCCCACAGGGATAATCCGACTGACTGCTGGCTTGTGCTCAAACACTGAGAGTGCTGTGTGTGTGGGGTGGGGGGGGGGAACACCCGACTTCTTCCCAGTAAGTTCTGGTGGAAGTCAGGGGTGTGTCCTTGCTCCCACACTTTTCAACACATGTACTGATTGGGTACTGGACTGGGCTGTGAGTCGAAATCACTGTGGGGTATCAGTTGGCAATTTCAGGGTTACCGACCTTGACTTTGCTGATGATGCAGTCATCCTAGTGGAGTCACTGGAGACATTATTGAGTGCCCTCAAGGAATTTCATGAGAATGCAAAGCCACTGAGATTAAAAGTCTCTTGGGTAAAGACCAAGGTCCAGGCATTTGATGGCTTGTTGGATGAAGCAGTTCAGTCTGTCCAAGCATATGGTGAGGATATAGAGGTCTTGGAAAGATTCATTTATCTTGGTAGTGTGATCCATAACAACGGTAGATCAGACAGTGAGGTCTCTCGTAATACTGGTCTGGCCTGCAGGGTTATGGATTCATTCAATTCGGGTATTTGGCACTGTCATTATTTGTATAGAAGGACAAAAGTTCGCATCTTCAGCGCACTGGTGCTCCCTGTCTTACTTCATGGCTGTGAGACATGGACACTAAACAGCAACTTGATGCAGCGAACTGACTTCTTTGGCACCATATGTCTTTGCAGGATCATGGGATATCGCTGGTACAACCGGGTGTGTAACAAGCAACTACTCCTTGAGACTGAATCGAGGCCTATTTTCCACATACTAAATTAACACCAAATCCAGTTATATGGGCACGTGGCCCGCTTTCCTGTGGCTGATCCTACTCACAGAGTGATCTCTAAACGAATTAACCCAGGGTGGAGGAGGCCAAAGGGAAGGCCACATAACTCATGGCTGGAGCAGGTTGACCACTCCTGTCGATACTTTGAGGGGGAAGAGTCACTGCCTGGAGGGTTGCCCAGTGGGTGGAGTTGGGGGGTGAGTGAGGCTATGCACCCCATGGCATTTGCCCCTTCTAGGTGATTATATGTATATCTTATATACTGTATATTGAGCTGTTGGACTGAATCATTAACAAAATAATATGAAAATAATGTCTTCTTCCATCCAGGTAAGTGACAGCAACAAAGGAAATGCAAGAGGAGTAAATCACTGATATTTACCATTACAGAATGTATGGATAAGATGGTACTTCTCAAGTTACAGATTAATATTAAGCACTTTCTTTTCTCTACATAAATATCAACAGTTTTTTTCTCTATTTTTTAATGTAATGAAGAAAGAACCAAAGGCTGGAAGCCTACAACACAGCTGCTCTTTCCAGGAACTGAACAAAAGAGAATTAAAGTCATGATTAATTCAGCACACTAACTTACCCGGGAGAGAGAAACAGCATCTCATCACTAACATTACTGTATCTTTGTAATCATCTGGAGCCCTATAGTAAATGCAATACTGCAGCACAGTTCATGTACTGTATACAAAAACCCCAAAGGGTATTGATTCTGGGCAACAATATATAATAAAAATATTCTTACAATGAGTCTAAAAATGCTACACGTAACCCTGCATTTTGTGCTGCTCCTGTCTTGCCATGTATCTTCAACATAAAGAGATCATTCTGTTTACCTGTACATTGTACTAAGTGCAGAGTACAGCATCCAAAACTCTTATATATCTTTAAATATATCTTTGGTTACAGTCACAGTTTATAAAAAGGTTCTTTGGCTTAGTCATTCTGACACAAATATATCATCTTAAGGGAACAACAACTTCAGTGGTATGATAACACTGCAATGATACTGGCTGTTTAAATACACACACTGCATTACAAAAATCACTATTATTACAACATTACAAAGTTGAACACCCATATTTACACTGTGAGCACATTCAGTTTCTGACATAGACAAGATCAAGAACCTGTCTGACCAGGTTCTTGCACACACAATGTGGTGGTGGCTCAGGAGGTCAATTGGCTGTGAGGTATAGCACAAAAAGGTCCACACTATATGCTGCCTTACTCTAACATTCCTTTCTACTATTCAGCCCAGAGTAGCTTACAGAAAAACTGCCTATTAACCCCTTTGCTGCATTGTGTCTTTCAGAAGGCATTTACAGTATCAGTAACCTGTGACATACCTTCCAGAATATAAAATTTTCTACATTTCCTTATGATTCAAAGTGCATGTTTGCGCTTCCTTAGTGGCTATACATGGGATGATGCAGTCTTTGCTTCACACAGTGATGGCAGTGGTTACTTCCTGCTTGTCTGGGAACTAGTCAGGCAGCACAGTTTGGAAGAAAAGGTGGGGGGGGAGGGGGTATTATGCATGAACAGGGGCTTCTTGATTCATCCAGTTTGATTAAACTGTAACCAGGGAGATTATTTTACTTGTGTATGGATATTTAGTGATATATGGTAAGGAACCCTATAAGCAATCTTCAAGAAGGTAATATTTTTCCAGAGCTTCACCACAGACATAATGTGTGGCAGGCCTACCACAACCTAGAGGATGATATTCTGTTTATATATAAGTTGATATTTTCACTCAATTCAAAGTATTACTTGCATGGAAAAGTTGTGGAACCCACCCCTATCTTATAATAAGAATTTACTGTATGTGTAGGCAAATGACCATGTTGCAAACTTAGCTACCCTCTAAGAGCTTGGCTTGCCTCCAAGCAGCTCTGGGCCCAAATTTACGAGCTTGATGATCACTTCCTCACTGTAACTAAGATCTGTTTTTCATCCATCCATCAACCAAATCTTTATTGACCTATCAGGAGCATTGAGGCCCATTGCCAGAGTATTCAGTCCAGGTATTTAAGGCAAGGGTGAAAAGTTGCTTGCCAATGAATGGGACTATGCGAGCAATAAACCCCAACTGCCCTTTGAAGCACCTTAATTCACTAGAACACCTGGTGTCCAGTTACTTATACAATCATCACCCAATGTAGTTAACACATCTGTTTTTTGCAGAATGAAAAACAAACATGGAAAGATTCTGAACTCAACTTTCCTTGTCCTTCCAGCAAAAACAGATCTTAAGTTATAAAAAGGAACTGACTATTAGGAGAAAGCTTTATGCTCAAATGACTTCCAGACATACATTAGGAGTACCTGCATTATATACATCTATACCTATTTATTGGATGCTTAACCTCTTCACTATAGTAACGTCTTCCTCATTTATTCTTCCTACTATTGGACAATTGTACTTAATCCATGAGAGACCTCTTGGAGTGAATTGGTTACAAAATCCACTAGCCCTCTCAGTATGAAGTTCGTCATGATGTAGCTTTTTATCTTTTCCTTCATGCCCACAGACAGTTTTAACATAATAGAGATTGTTCATAGCAAAGAGTTAACATACTGTACTTCAGCATGCAGGATATGTGGAAAAGCAGATAATCCCATCACTTTGTTGACATCCTGTTTTTATTATTGCACTGCTTACCAGCAGCCTAGATTATTTTCTTCTGTTAGGAAGGACCTCTCATAATAATGGAGATGGTTCCCACCATCTGCTCTATAGAAATTCAAAACTAAGCCAAGTAAAACTGCCTATTGAGAGCAATAACAAAAGATATCATCAGAGAGATTTGAGATTAAAAATATGAAAGATGGTGGTGGTGGCACACTGTGGACTGCCCCCAAGTTGACAGTTACTCAGGTCCACTGTCTATGAATGCCAACTGTCAAAAAATTACAACAGTGCAATGCGATCAAACACTGATATGATGGTTAGCATATTAAAACATGCATTACTTGAAGTTCAAACTTGTTTGCCAGTACTTAGCCTGTATGCAGCTCCAGGATATTTTTTTAATTTTATTTGTACCATTTCCTGACATTTTCATTCAGTTCATGACACCTTTCAATCTGAAGGGGTTAGATACAGGTTTCATTAACCTTAGAAGAGGCCCTCCCTGTCCATCTGTCCATCTGCTGCCAGATGCCTTAATCGTGTAAGGGGTGGTCACAAACAAATTGCCTTCATGTCACCCAGTCCAACACCATTTCACTCCAGCTCACATCACACCCCCTACTCTCATATACCTCTCTATTCCATCCCTCCATTTTATCCTTGGCCTCCCCCTCCCTCTCCCTTCCTCCACTTCACTTACATACACTCTCCTCATTAGTCTCTCACTCTTCATCCTCTCCACACATCCAATCACCTCAGTGTATTTCTCCTAACGCTTTCTATCACATCTACATCCACACTGCAACACTCCTTCACTTCCTTATTTGTCAGTCTCTCTCTCCATGTAACTCCACATGCTCCTCTCAAATAACTCATCTCCACTGGTCTCACTCTTGACTTGTGTCCTTCCAACAAGGTCCCAGCTTATTGGTATCACAATATCATGTAGCGGCTTTTTTACTTCCATGCGTACTTCCCTGTTTCTTATCACTGCTTTCAAAGAACCAGCCACATTTCTTCTATGTTGTACCCTTTCAAGTGCTTCATCCTCTAAACTTTCATCCTTACTCATCACACTACCCAAGAACAGTACTTAAATGCAGTGCTGGGCAGGTGCGCAATTGCGCACCCTTGAGCTCCGGTGAATATCGTTTGCGTATTGTGCACCGCACTAGACCATGTGCAATATTGTGCTTTTGCATATGAAAAGGCAGGTGCGCAAGCACAAATTTAGTTGTACTTGCACAAATGAATTTGCGCTTGTGCACCTGCCTTGCGCATGTGTCCTGTGGATTGTGCAGTGCACAATCCACAGGACACGTGGTCTTGGGAGCTGCCTGCATGGCTGAACAAGGGATGGGGGAGGCTCGGGCGGGTCGCGAGGGCTGGATTGTTGGGGGGAGGCGGGAGGGTAGTAGCATTTCTTAAAATGCTTCAACATTATTATTATTAATAAAAAATAATAAATTAAAAATACATTATATATTAAGGGTAGCATAGGCAATTCCTTACAAAAATAATTACAGTAAAACATTATTTAAATCAAATATCCACAGCCTAATAATTTATTAGGCTGTGGATTTTTATTTAAATAATATATTTTAATGATTTTTGTAAGGAATTGCATATGCTACTGTATATCTATATTAAATTATTAAAAAAGACATCTTGAGAAAATGCAGATAAAAGTAAAACTGGCAACATCACAGCCTTTGTTTCACTGTCCCTCTCCGTCCCGCTCACTCCTCGTATGAACTTCCACGAGTTAACGACACCTTGCTCCGGTCCTATCGCCTTAGTCACTTAGCATGTGTGAAGTGAATCATTTTATTTCACAGTAAATAATTTCAATTTTATTTGTCAGTAATGAATGCCCCCAGTACCAGGAGTACTGGCTGTACTGCCCAGTCTTGGCAGCCAGATGCAGTGTGTGAAATTTAAATGACCGAGAGAGTGGAAATAAATGAGTTATTTGAGAGGAGCATGTCGAGACAGACTGACAAATGAAGTGACGGATCGTTGTGGTGTGGATATGGATGTGATAGGAAGCGTTAGGAGAAACACATTAATGTGGTTTGGCCATATGGAGAGGATGGAGAGTGAGAGACTAACGAGAGAGTGAATGTGAGTGAGAGGGTGGGGGAGGCCAAGGATGAGATGGAGGGATGGAGTGGAAAGGTATATGAGAGAGGGGGGGGTGAGCTGGGAGCAGGGCAGTGAAATGGCGGGGGACAGGGTGACATGGAGGCGATTTGTTGTTTGGCAATGGATAGATAGAATAATAGTAAATAAGAGTAAGTATGCAATTATTTAAATATCTCAATATTTTAGAGTAATTCCCATAAATATATGCAAATGGTTTGTGCTAGCACTTTGCAACACTGCGCAAGCTAAATATTAGATTGATCACTTGCAGAGATTACAGACATTAGAAAATAATAATAAGTAAAAGTAAGTAAGTAAGTATGCTAATGGTTTAGGTAAATATCTCAATGTTTTACAGTAATTCCCACGAATATATGCAAATGGTTTGCGCTTGCACTTTGCAACATCGTACAAGCTAAATATTAGTCAGACTGTGCACTTGCACTTGCGCAAGGTAGTGAATTGTGTATTGCGCTTGCGCGAGGTCCTTTTTCGTTTGCGTTGCCCACCACTGCTTAAATGCACTCACATTTTTCATTTCCTCATCATCCAACCTCACTGTACATTCAGTGACTTAATTTCCCTCCAAGACCATAACTCTACTATTCCCTACATTAACTTTTACATTCCATTTCTGACACACTTTCCCAGACTCATTCACCAACTCTTGCAGTTCCCCTTCATCTCCACTTAGCAATACAGTACCATCTACAAACAACAATTCAGAAAGTTTCCAAATGCCACCCTTTCTCATTAGGACCATTCCAACATCCACTGCCCCACATTGTATCTTTTTTATAACCCCATCCATATACAGACTGAACAGCCATGGAGACATGAAACATCCCTATTTCCATCCAACAGTCAGACAGAAAAATTCACTTAGTTCATTATCCACATGCACTGCAGCCTTAGCACCCTCATACATACTCTTCATGGCATTCAACAACTTCCCATTTACTCCATATATTTTTAGTATTTTCCACATTCCTTGTCTATTCACTCTGTCATATGCTTTCTCCAAATCCATGAATGTTTCATACAATTTCTTTCCCTTCTCTAGAAACTTTTCCACTAAAGACCTAAGAATGAAAATCTAATCTACACAATGTCTTCCCATCCTAAAACCTCCCTGTTCTTCTCCAACTAATTCCTCAGTTGTTTCCCTAACTCTGTCAATAAGAGTTTTACCATATACGTAGCCTAATACAGCAAGAAGACAAATGTCCCTATGAATACCACACACGTCTTTTCCTTTGTACAGTGGGATAATTATACCTGACTTCCAATCCTCCGGGACTCTACCCTTCTCCTAGGCCAATCTGCACATCGTCCATATCCATTCTACTGCTACCTCTCTCCCATGCTTTATCATTTCATCACACACTCCATCAATTCCTGGGGCTTTCCTTATTTTGACTTTCTTCATTGCTTCCACTACTTCCATCCGACTGAACTCTTCCTCCCTTCTCACCACCCTCCTTCTCCCAGCCATTCCCCAGCCGATTATACTCACATTACTTTCATTCTCCATGTTTAACAGTTCCTTAAAGTGTTCCTTCCATCTGCTCACTTTTTCTCCCTTCTCCACTATAGTCTACCATTTCTGTCTTTCATTTCCCCACTAACTTCTTTATCACCCTGTCTACCTTTTTCCCTCCATTTAAACTATACACTCAAATCCCTTCCAAATTCCTCATCCACTCTTTTCTTATTCTTTCTTACTTATCTCTTCACCTCTTTCTTCCTCTCTAAATACAACTCTCTCTTCTGCCTCTCAACTTCCTCCATGCCTCAGCTTCCCATCCTCTCACTATATGCTTTCTTCTTTTGTGCCACAGCTTGCCTCACCTCTTCATTCCACCAAGCTGTTTCTTGCATCTCCTTTTGTCTTCTCTTCACCCCACACACCACCTCACATGCTGCATAGATTTCTTCTGTGAATATCTTGCACATACCTTCCACCTCACCTATCTGCTTCAAATCATACTTACCCAATGACTCCTCCACTTCTTTCTTATATTCTGCCCTTTTTCCATTCTCTTGCAACCTTTCTACCTTCCCTGTATAGCCGTCCTTCCCTCCTTCAATTGCTCCGTTGAACTTGAACCATGACTTTCACCACCACAAAGTGGTGGTCAGACACTCCATTCCCCCAACCTCTGTATGCTCTTATATCCATTACATGCAATCTCATTCTGTCATCCACACACACAATCAATCACTGCCTTCTGTTCATTCAGTTCACCACCCATCCTTCTCATCACACGCCATGTATACCTGTGGATCATTTTGTGCCTAAAGAGGGCATTGGCTATCACCAATCCCCTCTCTGCACAAATGTCCAGGAGAGCACAGCCATTCTCTTCCACTTCTGCAGCACACCCCACCCACCAGCTACTCCATCCGCCTTCAGATTCCAATTCCATTCATATCTCCAATCAAAAACACTCTCATTCCTCTCAAATTTTTCCATGCACAATTCCATATTTGCCCAGAACTCTTCTTTCACTCTGCTTGCCCTATCTTGCGTTGGTGCATATACACACACAATCGCCCATGTTTGTATCATAGGCCCCTCCTAAGTTCAATAAAATTCACCTGAAAGCAAGAAGAATGAGGAATAAAGGATGCCATCTGAATTCAGTTTGTTAGGGACTGTTTTCATTAACTATTAGACTCAGTGAAAAGTCAATCATGCACACTGACTGGGATTTTACAAAGATTTTATGCTACTTTAGAATATAAGCTAATACTATTAACAACCTTCAAGTAATGAGACTGATAACAACAAAGAGTACAAAAAATCTTAAGACATGTGAAGTACCTAACAAGGGATTAGGTTAAGTTCAGGAGCTGCAAATGGTGAGCTGGTTGTGTTTAAGTGGTGCAAATGATGAGCTGGTTGAGTTGAAAGCAACAAATATAGAGCTGGTTGTGCTTAGAAGTTGAAAATGTTGAGCTGCTGGACTAAGAAGCTGTGAATGATGAGCTGGCTTTTGAGGAGCTGTGAATGGTGAGTTGTGAACACTGAGAAGCTGCAAATGGTGAGCTGAGTGGATCATGAGTCTATAAGTACTGATGTAGGCAGGATGTGGAATTTGCAAAGCTGAGAATGGAGAGATGGCCAGATGGAGGAGCTGTGAGTGATGTTTGAACTGAGATGCTGCATGCTGAGACCTGACTGGGATATGGAGCTGTAAATGGCAAGGTTTTTGAAGCAGGTACCTGCGAGTAGTGATGTGGGTGCACTGAGGGATTTCAAGGGGTGCAAAAGGTGATTTGGATGGCAAAGCTATGAATGATGATGTGTTATATCGTGGGGCTGGGTGGTGATGTGTTACAATGCAGAGCACTGTGTAGTGATATGCTGCATTTCAGGGTAGTGTGACTGGAGATACAATGCACTGCAGAGCAGTGAGTGTGTGGTGAAATGAGCTGTGGGGTTGCATGTGATGAAGTGTTGCAATGCAGGGCACTGTGTATAATAATGTGTTCCACTGCAGAGCTGTGTTAGGTAATTCACTGCATTGTAAGGCTCCATGTGTTGTAATCTTAAGCTGTATGTGGTGATGTGTTGTGGTGTGAACCTGTGGTGTGTGGCAATGTGTCATGATGTAGGGCTCCATATGATGATGTGTCATGGTGCAGGACTGTGGCATGTGGTGATGTGCTGTGGTGTGAGGCTTTAATGTATGGTGATGTGTCATGGTGCAGGGTTTAGAATGATGATATGTCATGGTGCAGGACTGTGGCAAGTGGTGATGTGTTGTGGTGCAGAGCTCCATGTTGTGATGGTTGTGGGGTAGGGC
>JAGKTI010041629.1:0-10220 GCA_018397915.1 Birgus latro
CTGTATATTTCCATACATACAGTGCCAGCACCAAACATGAATGTTCAGCGAAGAGATATGCAAACAATCAGAATGTTACTGCATGCATTGGTATGTATGTACTGTATGAGTTTCTCAAGGACGTTCATGCTCCATATCCCTCTCCCTCCCCCCCCCCCCGCACCCTCAATCCTATCACCGTGTCCAGTAAGGCGTAAACTTTTTTCCGCCTCACTTCTGCCATCCTCTCACACTTCCCAGCATCATTAATCTCACAAATAAAGTTCCATGTACTATGACCCACTCTGGCAGGGGATATTCCCTATTTCCACCACCCTGGCCTTTTACCTGATATAACTGACAATGATAGCACCCAAAAAATGTTCAGTTGCACTTAAAACACCTACTCCCTATCAAAAATATGAGACATATTTAGACTAATTAAATACAATTAGTATCACTCATATTGATACTATGATTGACAAGGAAAAAAATCATTTACTGTGACTGACAAGGATAGCACCCATATATACTGTGAGTGACAAGGAGAGCACCCATATATACTGTGACTAACAAGGATGGCACCCATATATACTGTGACTGACAAGGATACCACCCATATATACTGTGACTGACAACGATACCACCCATATATATATATTGTAACTGACAAGGATAACATCCATGTATACTGTAACTGACAAGGATAGCACCCATATGTCCTGTGAATGACAAGGATAGCACTCTATTATTGTAAGTTTGAACTGCTAAACAATGTAGCCTACCATAATAATGTTTATTCTGTAACTATCCTCGTCGATAGTACAACAAGGCATAGAGTATATTACTGACAATTGCTGACAAGGATATCACCACAAGATGAACAGTGGCCATAAAGATAGCTAAGAAAGACGCATAGTAAGTAGTATCTTCGGGTAATCCCATCTTACTCTCTTCGAGGTGTAGGGGAACAAGGCTGAGTTACCATAGTCTAGTACATTTAAGGGTAGCGGACCAACCTACTTTCCATGAGGACATTACATGATCAAAAAGCCTCCAGTCGCCTCAGGGTTCGGGCATATGAGAGGCTGTCACTCCGATCGGGATGTTCAACATCAGATCACCAGGCGTCAGGGAAATTACTATAGTGGGTAAATCTCTACCCTGGAATCGAACCCTGCTTCCTTTAGTCACAAGCTGGAGGTGCTGACTAATTACGGCAAGGCATGAACCAGTTGTATTATTCTTAACATTTAATCTAACTGCGGACTTCAGTTTGTGAAGTGGATGTGCTAACCGCTTCCCTACCGGCTCTCCCTGCCCATAACTCACTCTCTGAGTGATGTGCCACCTCGTCAACTTCCACTGGAAGACATTTGGATATTTTGACGTGCAATTTACGAGATCATGTCAGTCCTTCGGAATGTGATGGGCAGATCAAACAAGACTGAGTGTCGAGATCCTTGTGGTTAAAGTCGGTGCTTTTAACTTTCATGGATATGCAAATATACGAGTCTGATATGTACCTGCTTAAAATATGGTTTAGTCTACAGAAAAAGACAACATATCGCTTAGCGAATGTATTCTATTGTTAAATACAAGCATGGGATCGAATTTATAAACTGTCTTAGGCCTAAGATGTGTCGAAAATTGTATATACGTTGGTTTCAATACAACTGTCATAACCGTCACAACTAAACTACATTGAATAATCAAGTGGACAGCGTAGAAAACAAAACTGCTTTTGATGATACTTAGCTGCTATAGAGAATTGTTTGTCATAACAATTAGTTAGGTACATTTATATACACATTATATACTGCATACAGCCCTAGGTGATTAACTGGTCCGTTCCTCTGATTCCAAAGACACCCTCTTACATATACCGGTATATTTTCAACTGTCACTCAGAGACTCGGTCAGAGGTCATTACATGACAGAATCGGGAACAATATGATTAAGCTTCATGTCACCCTCGTTTCAGGACTCTGCCACTCAGATGCAAAGGTATATATTCTTTTGGTGAATATTCATTTTTTTTTTCCGAACTCCGGTTGTGCTTAACGTTTTCATGGTCAAGAAAAACATTTCATGGTCAAGACAACTTTGGTATATTCCACCTATCGGCAGATTATTTTGTTTAGCTATGAGGGAACATAGAAGGCTGAGAGATACTTGTACATTGTCGAGACAGCTTCTTGTTAATGGCTGATGACTTTATTCTGCTCGGAGACATAAGTGCGTATGAGTGTTAAGATCGCTGTGCACACTATTATTGTCACTTGTATGACTGCCTTTCACAACCGACCTACAAGAATATTAATGATGAAGTGAAAATTACGACCAGACAGTCGTACTGTTGGTGGTAATGGACTGTTAGGGAGACTTAACACTTGGACATCTATGACTTACCTTCAGCTGAGTAAAATCGGTTGGCGTTTGCAGGAAAAGAACACTGGAGGTGTGCTGACCGTAAGAGAGTTAATGGCACCAATGTTATCAGTCTCAGGCTCTTACGGCTCACCCTCAAGTGACTAAAGTCGTCTTTCTTTAGCTGTATAGAATACACAAGTTGTTCCGAGTACGACAAGGTCAACATACAGAAGAAGACGACTAAAATGTTCTTTTAATAACGGTCCCAGACTTCATTCGTAGTCGGTCACCCTACTGTTAGCATACCGTTGATCCCCTTTGCTGACCCAGTTTGAAGTTGGGTTGTGATGATGAGGTCAGCCACGCACCACCAGCCAGTCGTCAAAGCATCTCTATCTTCGTCAACTATCCTTACATGCGAAAAGATTTAAACTCCAAGTATAAGATTAAGTGGCTTCCAAGACTGAGATGGAGAGATGAGAGGTATATTAATCCCTATATAATGAGGTGCCATCCATAGGCTGAATAAATCATGTCAGTGGACAGAGGAGAACTATTGGAAGTCTATCCTCGTAAGAGTTGCGACTACTCTTTATATGTAAATCTCTGCTGATGATTTTTGCTTTAGCCAATAGCAGACGATTTTACTCACCAATGGGAAATCTTCTGAAGTTCTGACATCTAATGTGTAAAATACAATCTCGATTAATTCTTAAGCCACCACTAATCCTACTCAGGCCACTGCCAGGCGAGTTTACTCGCCAGTAGGACGCCACCTGTGGTGTAAGGGGAAAATAAATTTGGTATCCGTGTATACAGATAAGAATGTCTGTCTGTCTGTCTCTCTGTCTATCTCTCTGTCTGTCTGTCTCTCTATTGTCTGTCTGTCTGTTTGTTTGTCTATCTGTCTGTCTGTTTGTCTCTCTATCTCTCTCTATTTGTCTGACTGTCTGTTTGTCTGTCTGTCTCTGGCTATCTGTCTGTCTGTCTGTCTCTGTCTGTCACTCTGTCTACCTATCTGTTTGTCTGTCTGTTTTTCTGTCCTCTATAGAAATCGAGGAGGATGTATATAGAACTCTCTAAACATTTCTAACGGGTGTTACTTTTTACTACGAATTTACTGCTGTACATTACAGTTGCGGTAGATGGGGGCGCTCACCATCCACTCACTCGATGTAGTGCTGCTTTGGGTGTCTGCCCTTTCCTCTCTTCTTTCCTTCCTCTTCTGTCTTTCTTTCCTTCATTCTTTCTTCTTTCTTCTGCCTAAGGGTGACTTTGCTCTCCCTCTTGTGTCTTTCTTTCCTTCTTTCTTTCCTCTTCCTTCTGCCTATGAGTGAGTGGATCTACATTGAGCGACAAGCCAAATGGTTTCCTATACACCAGAAAACGCTGGGTGGTAACCATATAACTAAATTACGGCGCCTGGTGGTTTAGTGGGTGATTAAGGTGCTCCAGTCGGATTGAGCATGTGTAGGTTTATATCCAAGGGGTGGTTGGAGTTTATTGCTCAGGGATGTGTGAGGCTGGTCACTGTCAACTTAAATGTCAGGACGAACTTGCCTAGCCCAGGGCTCCTTCGCTCCTCGTGGGGTGACATAGGATTGGATTGGATGATGGATGGATGGATGGACATTACAGCTGCCTAAGTGAGTCCCTGATGGCCAAGATTAGAACTAATTAGAAATTATCAAGTCAACATGGAGGAAACATGGTAGTCAATGCCGTGGATTTTTTTTTACTTCTACAACCATATCATAATTACCGGTAACTACAATGGGTCGGGTGCGTGGACGGATTGGTGGGGTGGGCAGACGAGGTGGGTGGGTGGGTGGGTAGTGGGAAAATAGGTTCACGGTAGGAATAGGTCCAAGGAGGAACACAGATACAGTGAGTAAAATGGAAACCCAGGGTCTTCTTCCAAGCGGGGAGTGGAAAATGTGAAAGTCTTTCCTAAAGTCGAATGATATTGCATGAAAAATGGGAAAAATATAAAATGATTAAGCAGCAATATTGATATAGACTGTTTTTCAACATTCATGAACTTACAAAACGCCTATGCTAGGGAAAGAGTAAATGGAGATTATATTTAATTCCTTCAATTTGAAGAGTCTCCCATAAAGCTGAAAATAATCACTTGGTGGTAAAAATACTTTAATACAAAAAACAAGATTAGTGTAGACTGTAATGATTTTTGTATTCGATGACGAGGACTGATTTACCTCACAGCATTATAACAGTATATCAAGAATGTGGTGGTAGTACGTTGTCTACATCTAGTCTGCAACTTTATGCATCCCATCAGGTTCCTTATTCGATTCTCCGTTCCTGAAATCCTAATATATAGCTATGCACATTCTTTAAGTTGGCTTCATGTTTTGAGTGACAGAAAAGTTGGAACAGACGGACGTATTCTAAGTTCCCTGAAGATTTCAAAATGCCTTTTTCTCAGCGATTTATTTTCTACTTTACACTTCAATAATCCTCTTGTATGTTACTCATACAACCGTGTCGACAGAAACGACACGACATGAATAAAGTGTCATGTGCAAAATAAATTGCTTGAGAAGTGGTACTACAAATTCTCCTATGCCACTCAGCGTACGACCCTTACATGCTCCAGCGGTAAACGAATACAACTCCAGGGTGATGAGAGCGGAAGAACTTTTAGCTGTTCCTCCATCAGGGACCGAGAAATCCCGCCTTACTCAGCCTGTGACGGCCTTGTCGTAAAATCTGCCAGGATAGTGATATACCAAGCGATTCTTGTCTGGAACTAAGTTTTATGCTTCATTAAAAGTAATGTACCGTACCATGAATGTAAAGGAGGGTTTCCGTCAAGGTGGCGTGTTGACTTGGTTGCCGCCTGTGTTGACCAGATAAGGAGCCACACTCTCTTGTCTCACACCTCCCCACGCTCCTTGCTTCGCTTCCTTCCTCGCTCCTCTTGCTGCTGATACTGCCTTGGTTTCTCCTGCACTATTGATCCTGTTCTTGCTGTGCTCTGTTCGTTATTTTTGTGCCGCTGCTATTTTTCTTTTTCAGTGTTTCCTAGCCATTGTTCTTGCTCCTTGTACTTATGCTCTTTGCTGCTCCTGCTTATTGTACTCCCCAGACAAGGCACCACACTCTTGTCTCACACCCTCTGAACGCTTCTACTTCTTAAGTTCCTTGCTCCTTGTTACTTTCTGTTCTTGATCCTGCGTTTGTCACTGTTATACTGATTATTCCTCCATTGTGCCTGTTTATCTAGCAATACTCGTACAGTTAGAGACCTGGATGTTACACTGATTTTTCACATTTTCCTTCTGCTTCTGATGTTACTCACTTTATTTCTAGGGCAAGACAGACATAAATTTAATTTTTTTACTTGTTTCTTAACCCAGCCGTAGTACTCCTTTACTTGGAGTATTACGTTCAATTCTGGTCACTTTCTTATAGAAAAGATTAAAAATATATGGAGAAACTTGATACAGCCCAGCGAAGAGTGACAAAAATTATACCTAGATTGAGAAATTAACCATACGAGGATCGTTTATAAGCCCTGAATGTCTTTACCCTAACTAAATGCAGGTTACGAGGAGATTTAACTCCAGTATTCAAAATATTCAAAGGACACGATAACATGGCTATCGAAAAATACTTCATAGTTGATCACTCAAATTATATTGGAGGTAATGGGCATAAAATTATTGGCAAGCAATTTCAGACACACGGAACTAAGCTTCTCTTCTTTCATAGAGATGCAGTTACATGGAACAAACTGCCCTCCTATGTAGTAAACTGTGGCACAGTTCTGGCCTTCAAAAATCTCTTGGATAAATGGCTCTCATCCAACAGCCAATCAAGTACGTTCATTCCTGTATAATACATTTCTGGAGTGTCTATAACTTTTTTTTCCAGCGTCAGGAGGATACGACCACGAAACGGCATCGACAAATAATGATGACTTAATATTAATTTCATTTTCAGCTAGTGTACAATAAGATTTCCTTTCCTTTCTACCTATGGAATTTTCAGGAAAGTTTTTCTATGCAACATGGTCTCTTTTACTATTTCCTGCCGGCTTCAGTTGGAGGGTTTGGTGGGTGGAGGGAAGCCTTCCTGTTTTTCTACCCCTGTATATTAGAACAGTTTTATTGGTTACAACCTTTCCTAAACAAACAGCCACTAAATGACTAAAAAATCTGCAGCTGTTTGCATTCCGTTGTACTCCTTTAAACTTCTTCCCTCTTCCCTCTTTCTCCCTCCTCTTCTCCTCCCTCCTCCTCCTCCTCCTCCCTTTTCCTTCCCCCCTCCTCCTTCTCCTCGTCCCTCTTGTCCTCCTTCCTCCATCTTTTCCCTTCTCCTTCTCCTCCCTCCTCCATTTCCTCCCTCCTCCCTCATCCTCATCCTCATCCCCATCCCCATCACCATTCTGAGTTCTCTCCTGTTCCTGTTGCTCCTCTGCTTGTGTTACTGCGTTTGCTATAATGTTTCATTCTCCAGGAAAATTTGAAAATAAGTAATTTAATTGTTCTAATTGACACTCGTGCAGTCGATAGGCATAACTTTATGTTTGTGCTCCTTTTACTGCTACTGCCTGTGTTAACCAAACATGCTGGACACTCATGTCGCACCTTCTGCCAACCCTCTTCCTTCTTCTCCTTCTGCCCTTTGCTCCTGCTTCTGCTTTTATTACTCCTCTGCTACAGGTTCTGCTACTTTTACTGCTTATTTATTACTACTATTTCTTCTCCCTCCTGCTACGACTGCACATTTTTACCTTGATAACGCCATAACTTTAAACGCTTCCCTGCCCACGGCTCATGAAGAATCCACTTTCCTTATCGTTTTATATAATCTTTATGGGCTTATTCCTTCGTATATAAAGACTCCTACAGTCGGCAGGGCTAAATCTAAGTCTTCAAATGCTGCTGGCCGCGTTCAAGGGGAAACTAACATCTAGCAAAGGCTTATTTTTTACCTTGATGAACCTCGTGCACTCAAGAGGCACTAATGTAATCCTTCTTTTAACCTTTTTCCTATTCAACCAACGGTGCAGTGTTCTCTGGGAAGATCGTGAATTAGAAAAAAAAAAAAAAAACTTCCCAGCCGCTTATACAGTGTGTTTACTCTGTTTTTTCCTCGTGTTTGTTCAGTTCGAAGTTATCCTGCCTCTCGAGCACGTTCACCTCTTTCCTGTGCTTGCATTTTGTGGTGGTGTGTAATTTGATATCACTTTTTTAATCTGTTATTTGCATGTGTTTCTCCCCTGGTCTAATCTCCTTTCTTCATCTTCAGTTTTCGTGTTCTTGTAAGTTTATATAATCATACCACTGCTACTTTATTAATTCTTTATCACCATTCTGCTGTCTAACTCCAATTTATGATGTACTTGCTTTTTTTAATCATTCGTTTTACTTGCTATATTATTCTTCTCACTATGTAACCTGTTATCTCTTTTGTATCTCATTAACTTTTTTCAGTGATAGGGTTCTCTACGCTTGATAATACACATACTCTCTTGTACTTTAGGTAATTCACGTGTTTCACCATATGTTTCAGATATTATGCCTTGCTGTTTCTATCCACTTTATGCTATGCTGTTTTTGTCCACATTTGCCATTATTTTCCCATTCACTTTATGCCGTCGTTTCTGATTCCATCTTTGTCATGGTTTCTGTTTATATCTAGTTCATGCCATGATGCTTCTGTTCTGTCCACGTCATGCCGTGCAGTATGTTTTAGTCTCTAACTCATACAGTGCTGTTTCTTTTTGTATCGACTGTGCTGTGTTATTTTTTTTCTCTATTCACTTCACAGCATGTTGTTTATGCGTCTATACATTTTACGGTACGATGTTTCGTAGGGAAGAGGAGTTAATGGGAATTTGTACAATCGAGCAGCAGAACCACCGTGTTACATCGGTGCTATCACGTGAAGGCGTCCACCTCCTTTACAACACAGCACCGTACTCAACATTCATGCCCTTGAATCTGAGGGCCGTATGCTTAAACGTTCAACTGGAAAGTGAAATGGAAATTCCTAATTTTTTACTGTCATTTTTGGAGCACCTGTTCCCACATTACTACTACTACTACTACCACTACTACTAATACTACTACTACAACTACTACTACTACTACTACTACTAATACAACTACTACTCCTGCATCCCACATTACATGAGTGCAGTCAACAACAGTATCAGTACAGGTTGGCTAAATACGCCCCATCAGACTCACCTGCCTGATAAATTATCATCAAATATATGGACCTTTCATTCCTCTTTGCAGTTTAAGGTTTAAGCATACGACGATATATGGAAGCATTATATCATCATTTCGGTGTCTGAAGAGGGTACAGGTCTGGCCGAAATTACTATATCTTCCCAGTCATCAGCATTTCAAAGCATTCCATTCATATTTCTATTGCAATAAGAATAACGAGTTCGATTCTCTGGCCAGTTACACTGCTAGAGGATGTCTTTTCCTCCCCCTCAGTTCCTGTTTACCTAATAGTATTATTGGGGACCTGGATGTTAAACCGAATGTTGCTTATCGTATTCTATAAGCATGTGCTTATTTCCTTCACTCCGGTAACTTTTTTACTTCCTTCTGCTTTCCCTGTCAGGTTTTATTTAGATTATCTTAGACAATCCTTATCTTACTGAAGGATTAACTGAAGGCTATCACTAACCACTTCAATTTGTAGAGTCTTCCCAGCACAGAACAGAATCCCCTGAAGACAGCAAGAATTACCAAAGTAAAACATTGTACTGCACAAAGTAAAACGCTGTCGTCACTGCACTTCCTGCTGGCATTTTGGTCATTCAGCCAAATACTGTACTGTAGATCACAGGCTGTCTGCCCCAATAGTTCACAGACTGAACACTCTGCTTCCAAACGTACATCGACCTTTCAATTCTGCCCGAATTGTGGGGGCATCATACAGCCTCCTACAGAAAATTTTCTGCTAATGTTTTTGAGGCTGAAGTGTCCCATATTCGTTGGAACACAGCGTACCCTCCAAGAAGCCTGTCGACAAACACGTCGCTTGGGCCACTCCCCTGACATCTCATAAACACGCGTGGCCCAACCTACTCCTATCTCACAGGTCTCTAGTCCGCTGTCTCCACTTCTCTACCTATCTCCAATTCTTTCACTGCTCTTGCCGCTCCTCCTGATTCATCTTTCTCTATTCCCTCTCCTGTTAGTTCTCCTCGCAGCTTTGCTGTACGTGAGGATATTTTTGCAGCTCTACACCTTTTCGTACTGTTTTGACATGCCTCCCATGCGCCCTGCATTATCTCCAGCATCAGGGGAGCCCGCTGCAAAGAAGATGCAGCACCATACTCTAACTCTGGCGAGAAAATTGGAAATTATATGACGCCACAAGGAGGGGCAGGGAGTCTCGGAGATTAGGCGTGCTTTGGGCCTTTCAACTTCCACCTGTGGGACTGTGACCAAGAAAAAGAAGATGTACAAGAAAATAGCCACCTCATTCTGTACATCTGCAGGTATTACTTACTTCTACAGGTATTACTTCAAAATAGGAGAGGTAAAGTTTTGGTGGGGGGTCCGAGGGGATCCTGGAACGCATCACCCCATTTCTATTTATATTTCAATGGGGAAATAATTCTGCTAAACGAAATTTCTAATTACGAAAGCTTTTTTGGGTCCCTATCTCTTTCGTATATCGAGGACTCACTGTATATATATATATATCGTTTCGTTTTTTGAAGGCTGCAACATGCTTGCATGCGTCGGCCTTTTTGGCCTGGAGCGTGTAGCATTTTATGACCGGATGCCCTTCCTGATGTCTATCAATGACCCTTGGGTGGATTCGATCCTCCGACCCTACGGCCAGAGCGAAGCGCTCTAACCCAC
>JAGKTI010041630.1:0-10220 GCA_018397915.1 Birgus latro
CGCTCTGCTATCAGTGTTGGAACTAGACAGCCACACTCACCGGCGTCACGACGTGAACTGCCAAGGCTCCCGGTTGTATACCACAGGAACCTTCCGATGACGTCATCACTCATGACTTAGATGTGTGCGTGCGCACACACACTAACAACATTTATGGGATTCAGATAACTGATTGAGAATCATTGCTTTGGAGGGTAGGGATTTCCTTCAACTTAATCCCTTAATGGCCATGGGCATCAAATGACGCCCGCCAGTGCCGGTTGCATCAAAGTAATGCAATCTATAAAAACTGCAAACAATATTTTGGGAAGGGAATGAAAGTCACTGGTATGTTTACATGACCCAACTCTACCATCCGAAGCACTCAGGCAGTCAACTAATCTGGGGTATTTTTACCCATATTTTTACATGTTAATGGCACAAGGCAGTAATTTTATGTATTCTTCTGCGAATCATAGTAAATCACAGGAAGGGTTTAGGGAGCTAAAAAAACACACATTGTCAGGTGTGCCAGACGATTCTCTTCATATCTGTAAGAAAAGGAAATTAATTTTAGAAAACTGAATAATGGTCCCAGAGCCGACCTGGGATGCATACAAATGTCTTACCTCACAGCCATTGAGGGATTAAAGAATCTCTTAGTAGCTGAATACTGTACATTATATAAGTGAGGTTCTATCTTCAAAAAAGTTTATCAAGATAAGCTCTAACCATTTAGAGAATAGGGATTTCCATGAACTGAAGTTTCAGTGGCAAGACAGTTGTCAGAACTGACATGTAAAGATGGCCTTTCCCTTTAAGCTGTAGAGTCTAAAAGGATTAACCAGGATACACTAGAATATTTTCTGTCACATGACAAAGATTCCTAACTTCTGTCAGCACATATATGTAGCTAATTGTGGTATACTGTGCAGGGAATGAGCTGCGCTCGTGGGGTCCCGTCTCTGTTTCTCAACACATCAGATTCTGCTTTGAACTTGTTTAAGTTTTTAGACTGAACGATCTCTTTGTCCAGGCTATTCCACAGGTCTGTGCATCTGTATGGAAAACTATATTTCTTGATATCCTTCAAGCAGTTTGGCTTTTTCATTTTCATTCCGTGTCCCCTTTTTACTCTCCCATCCCATACAAACAGATCTTCTCTGTCAGTTTTATCTACTCCCATCATGGTCCTGAACACAGCAGTCATGTCACCTCACTCTCTCTCCTTTCTTCAAAGGAAGGCAGATCCAGATTTTCCAGCCTCTCTCTGTACAACAGATCTGCCAGGCTAGGGGCATCTTGGTTGCTGTTCTTTGTATTTACCTAATTGTGATATACAGGAAATGAGCTACGCTCGTGGGGTCCCGTCTCTGTTTCTCAGTAAGTCATATTTTACCTTAAACTCGTTTAAGTTTTTAGACTGGACGATCTCTTTCTCCAGGCAATTCCACAGGTCTATGGATCTATAAGGAAAACTATATTTCTTTATGTCCTTCAAGCAGATTGGCTTCTTTAGTTTCATTCCGTGTCCCCTTGTATTCTCTCAATCTTGTTTATATTTTTCTTTTTGTGTGGGGACCGCACTACTGCTGCGTATTCTAACTTGGGATGGCTGTATAGCCAGATTAAAGGGTTAAGTTTACTGGTAGCAAAGGTGACTCATTCCTACCTCATAACCTAACACTTATTGAATTTGAAGTGTGGGAGTGGCCAGGTTCAGGCAAAAGCAAACTGTCTGTAGGGAGAGTGGTTTGTCTTTAACTTGTAAAACAGTAGCTCGTATTTAGAACTATTATTATTTATTCTGTCCACCACTAAAGGTTGAAGGAGGTTGTTCTCCATCTGTTTGTGTATTTGATAGTCAGCTATATTCAGCCTGCGTGTCTGTGAAAAAAATTACTAAAACAGTTTTGATCTGATTTGGATTTAACTTGGTGGATAGGATGAGAATCACCCTAGATGTTGACCTGTTGTTTCTGAAAATAGGTTGAAGATCGAAACCACATGGCAGGGTCAGCTGAAATACAGTAAAACCATACTACAGCATACTTCAGTAGACCAGAATTCTCTTTTATCGGAGTTGAGGAGCTGACCAGAATAAATTCTTAGATATTGGGAAAACTCAGATAAAGCTAGAAGCAGTACGGACTGCCTTACCTCAGTCTGGAGTGGCCGTATTGTCCACGTGGTTTGTGTGTTCATGCATCGGTTGGTTGCGGGATGACAGTATCATTATTGTGCGCTCGCACCCACACACTGACTCAGTCTGACCCACATCATTTCCCCAGAAGTCTCTGATATACTGCCCGAGGGTGACGAGTGATAAGTGAAATATACAGACAAAGTGAACACCTTTAGTTTGTAAGATCATAAATAATAAGGTGTATAAAGTGTACAGTATAGTATTTGATGAATGTTAAAAGTTAAGTTGTAACATTAAGGTATTTTCAAAATGCTAAAGTATTAGAAAAGTGGTCTACATTAATATTAATACTAATATTAATGTAAATTCAAGACACCAAGCATTGATCACACAGTACACGGCACGAAAGGTACAAGTTACACCTCCAGTTCCCGTCCATGAGTCAGCTCTTACCAGTAAAGACAATCAGGAGGATGATTCACTTCCTTGACGATGACCCTGAAGTTAATGGGCAATGATTTTGAAGGATTTGCTCCAAAGGATCTTTCACCTGGTGCTGAATGATGATAAACACTTGGCAGGATGGGGGAAGAGTCGGGTGAGCCAAGTGAGTCAGAATAGTTACATAAGAAAATCTGTCTATCTGTTTATTGCCAGATGCCTTAATCCTGTAAGGGGTAGCCACAAACAAATTGCCTCCATGTCTGCCTGTCCCCTGCCATTTTGGTGTCCTGTTCCCAGCTGACACCCCCCCCCTCTCTCATATGCCTCTCCACTCCATCCCTCCATCTCATCCTTGGCCTCCCCCTCCCTCTCCCCCTCTCCACCTTACTCACATACACTCTCCTCGTCAGTCTCACACTCTCCATCTTCTCCACATGGCCAAACCACCTCAGTGTATTTCTCCTAATGCTTCCTGTCACATCCACATCTACACCACAACGCTCCTTCGCTTCCTCATTTGTCAGTTTCTCTCTCCATGTGGCTCCACATGCTCCTCTCAGATAACTCATTTCCACTGCTGTCTTGTGTCCTCCAACAAGGTCCAAGCTTCACTTTTGTATATTAGACTTGGTATCACAGTACTGTCATACAGTAACTTTTTCACTTCCATGCTCACTTCCCTGTTTCTTATCACTGCTGTCATGGAACCAGCAACCTTTCATTCATCCATGTTGTACCCTTCCAAGCACTTCATCCTCTAAACTTCCATCCATACTTATCACACTAACCAAGTACTTAAATGCACCCACATTTTCCATTTCCTCCTCATCCAACCTCACTGTACAATCACTGACTTCATTTCTCTTGAAGACGATAACTTTACTCTTACCTACAATCACCTTTAGATTCTGTTTGTTAAACACTCTTCCAAACTTATCCACCAAGCCTTGCAGCTCCCCTTCATCTTCACCTAGCAACACAGTATCATCTGCAAACAACAGTAGCTACAGGGAGATTCCTAACACTGCCCTCTCACTTGGGCCACTCCAACATCCACTGCCCTACCTTGTATCTCTTTTATAACCCCATCCATATACAGATTGAACAACCATGGAGACATGGCACATCCCTGTTTCAGTCCAGCCTTCAAATAGAAAAATTCACTCAGTTCATTATCTGGGTACACACATTGCAGCCTTAGTACCCTCATACTTACTCATCATGGCACTGAACAACTTCCAATTTACTCCATATATTCTTAATACTTTCCACAATCCTTGTTACTTAAGAGCTTTATTCTGTCTGAGCCATGCTTAAATTTTACTGTTTTGCAATGATTTATTTATAGTGGCATTTGAGAAAAGCTAAGAGGCTAGTGGGCTATTGCCATGAGTTAGAAGGAACTGGTGGGGTGAAGCAGGATGGTGGCCATGACACATTCATGTGTGAAAACATCTTGTGTGTTTTACATACCATATGGCTAAAATTATAAATGTTGTGCAGCAGACGGCTTATAGTATAATGTGAGAGAATATCTTGGACTAAGAGGCAAATATGAATTGATACTTCCGTAAGTTAGGAGGAACATGGCCATTTGCACGTAAACAAATATCACGAGGTCGGTGATAATCGAGTTTGGTGTGGTATGGCCGAATAAAGCAAACGCTAAACTCGGGTACCCACTGTATATATATTATACCATTTGTTTATTGTTATGAATGTATAATACAGTACAGTACTGCAAAGGTAGTGAAAACAAATGGTGACAGCATGGTGAAAAACCGTTGGTGCAATCCAGACTAATGTCTGATATGTTGACAAAGGTCTTGAAGTCCAGTTGTCGCTTTTGTCGGAGTTTTGCCTTTTTCGAAATGGCTTGGTCCTCAGTAAATCTGTTGTAGTGAGGTTTTACTGTAGTTTCTATCCACTGTAGACTTAACTTTGTGGAAGGATTCAGTTTAAAACCAGGATAAATAGTTTCAATTTGACAACAGTCAGTTAAAGGTCAAGATCACAGTGAAAAGTCAGAGGCTAATGTCACTGGGCAAAGTCAGATATTCGATCCTTAGACCAGTTGGTGGCTGCAAGTGTTGCACTCTTCAAGTGTGCTTTCTTGTTAAATTATGGTTCTGGAAGGTGGGGACACACACACCTTCCTCACATTTGATGTAAATGTTAACTTCAGTTGACTCTGCACTGGGTAACAAGCCAAATGGTTTCCTGTAACCCAGGAAGCCATTTGCTACTCTGGATATTGCCAGTAAGGGTTTAGATACAAGGGATGGTTGGGGTTTTATTGTTCCCAAAATGTCACTCAGGGAAAAGCAACTGGTCACTCTCACTTTAAATATCTGGACTGAGTAGCCTAGCCCCAGGCTCATTGTGCTTATGATGGCCCAATACAGAATTAGATGATAGGTAGATAAATATTAACCCTTTGAGATTCCAATGACGATTTTGATAGTCATTTCAAATCCAACCTCGGAGATTCCGATGATGCTTTTAATCGTCATTTAAAGAAACTTTTGTAAAATATTCACCATAAATCGCCTTTATGCATCGTAACAAAGAGACTCAAGCGTGACGTCAAGGAATGGTTGCTCTATGCGTGGCAGGTACTGCACGGCAGGTGTAACTCATGGCTTTGTTTCTTTATCACTTTATTCTTGGTGGATATTTTTCTACAGCAAGGTGTAAAATTTTTGGCTTTTGCCTAACTTCAGCTTGTCACTTTGAGTTTTTATTTTATTTGTTTTCGTTTTTGGAACATACTGCGATAAAATACAGCTATTCAGCTTCAAAATAACACCACAACCAGCATCCTATCGTAAAAATTGTATTTGCTTTGACTGATCAAAGAAAAATATTGCGAAGCGAATATGTGGCTGAGACTAAAAGAAAATTATGCATCTCTTTCCTTTCACTTTACTGCATAGTTTAAGCCAGATTTACATATCTCTATTAGTTTTTTTTTTTGCTGAATATTTTTCTACAGCATGGTATAAAATTTTTGGTTTTCACCTAACATCAACTTGTCATTTTGACATTTTTTTTTTCTCCTTTTTTGAACATACTGTTATAAAGTACAACTATTCAGCTTTAAAATGACACCAAAACCAACATTCTAGCATGAAATGTGTATATACACAGAGGGATCAAAGAAAAATATCGCGCTGTGAAGATGTGGGTTAGCTGGCTAGCACAGACGTAATGTGCCCTGCCCAAAAACCTCATAGGGTTAAATAAAATTCCGTCGCAGCTTGTTGTGGCAGATTTTTGCAGTATTTAGTGCCTCTTCAGTATATAATGTATTGCACTAATTCCTTCATGGATTTGGAGAAAGCATATGATAGGGTGGATAGACAAGGATTGTGGAAAGTATTAAGAATATATGGAGCAGATAGGAAGTTGTTGAAGGCTGTGAAGAGTATATATGAGGGTGCTAAGGCTGCATTGCATGTGGATAGTGAACTGAGTGAATTTTTCTATTTGAAGGTTGGATTGAAACAAGGATGTGACATGTCTCCATGGTTATTCAGTCTGTATATGGATGGGGTAATAAAAGAGATACAAGGTTGGGCAGTGGATATTGGAGTGGCCCTAGCGAGAGAGGGCAGTGTTTGGAAACTCCCTGTACTGTGTTTGCAGATGATACTGTGTTGTTAAGTGAAGATGAAAGGGAGCTGCAAGGCTTGGTGGATGAGTTTGGGAGAGTGTGTAAGAAACGGAATCTAAAGGTGAGTGTAGAGAAGATTAAAGTTATGGTCTTCAAGAGAAATGAAGTCAAGTGAATGTACAGTGAGGTAGGATGAGGAGGAAATGGAAAATGTGAGTGCATTTAAGTACCTGGGTAGTGTGATGAGTAAGGATGGAAGTTTAGAGGGTGAAGTTCTTGAAAGGGTACAATAAGGAAGAAAAGTTGCTGGTTCCTTGAAAGCAGTGATAAGAAACAGGGAAGTGAGCATGGAAGTGAAAAAGCTACTACATGACAGTACTTTGATACCAACTCTAATGTATGGATGTGAAACTTGGACCTTGTTGGAGGGTCAGAAGTCAAGAGTGGGAGCAGTGGAAATGAGTTATTTTGAAAGGATCATGTGGCGTCACATGTAGAGACAGATTGACAAATGAGGAAGTGAAGGAGCATTGTGGTGGGGACGTGGATTGGTAGGAAGCATTAAGAGAAACATGTTGAGGTGGTTTGGCCGTGTGGAGAGGATGGAGGTTGAGAGACTGATGAGGAGAGTGTATGTGAGTGAGGTGGAGGGGGGGAGAGGGAGGGGAAGGCCAAGAATGAGATTGAGGGATGGAGTGGAGTGGTATATGAGAGAGTTGGGTGTGAGCTGGGAGCAGGGCAGTGAAATGGCAGGGGACAGGGTGACATGGAGGAGGTTTGTTTGTGGCCACCCCTTACGGGATTAAGGCGTCTGCCAATAGATAGATTGATTAATTCCTCACTCCTTTCCCACAGACTACCTCATCAGTATACAGTATAATGTATTACTTCAATTCCTCACTCCATTCCCACAGACTACCCTTGGCATGGAGAAATGAACCCAGAATTGAGAGAGTGGCTTTTCTTCCCAGACTTTGTGAAGCCGCCAGAGTCATACAAGATAATCAGTAAGTTTATTGATCATGGGTGATGAAAACTGATTTGTACAGTATATCATATTGTTTTAGAATGTTTTCTTCTGCCTACTGGTGACTTTACATTCCCTCTTCTGTCTTTCTTTCTTTCATTCTTTGCTATTCTTTCCCCCTGTGGGTGACTCTACACTGAGTGACAAGCCAAATGGTTTCCCATACACCAGGATACCATTTACTGTGGTGGGTGGTAACCATATAACCAAATTTTGGCACCTGGTGGTTTAGTGGGTAATTACAGCACTCCAATCTTATTGAGCTGTTGAAGGTTTATATCCAAGGGGTGGTTGGGGTTTATTGCTCATGTATTGCCACTTAGGGATGAGTGAGGCTGGTCACTCTCATCTTAAATGTCAGGAGCAACTTGCCTAGCCCCGGCCTCATACGGTCCTCATGGGACAACGTAGGATTGGATGATAGATGGATGGATGAAGTACATGAATGAGGTTACTCACCTTGACACAGTCAGAAGCTGGGGAGAAAAGTTCCTCAATTTGGCTATAGTTGTAAAAATGGAAAATTGTCTCCGAAGAGTCCAAATTTATTGGAAGATGGCAAAAGTTTAGGAAACCCTCGTCAAATCCCTCTATCCCTGACTGTATAGCAACTCATTCCTCAGCTTTTCATGCATCTATAGTGACTTGTTTGCATACTACATTCAGACAAGCAATGTGGTATCACTGGATAAGACAAAAATTGTCACTATACCCATTTTACCTTAACCTTACCCACATTTTCTTCCATTTGCTGCTTATTTCATATATCTGAGTAACAGAAAAACACATTGTTATGGCTATGTATCCTTTTCATAGCACCCTTTCTTAACCAGCATCATTTTATAGTGTTAATATCTTGCTGCAACTCAGGATTGAGTAGGGAGGTATGGCAATTTTAGGCCAAATTAGAGTAAAACGAACAAAGTGAGTTATATAGTGCATAGAGGTGGAGCGGTCATATATGATTTGCCACAAGGGTATGGAAAGTAATTTATCTTGTGCAGTGTTTGTGATAAGTGGGTGCATAAGAAATGTAATGGTATTAGAGGTAGACTGCGAGATAATGCTGATTTCATGTGTGCGGTGTGTCGGGGAGAGCATGTGGAGATTGCTAGGCCTGAAAGGATTGATCTTGCTGGTGACTCTTGAGTGTGTGGAAGAAGAGTTTTGTTATTTGGGAGATATGTTATGTGCTGGAGATGGGGCTGAAGCCAGCTCTGTGGCTAGAGTGAGGAGTGGTTGGAGGAAGTTCAAGGAGCTGTTGCCTTTCCTGACATTGAGAGGGCTTTCCCTTTGTGCTAAGGGATCTTTGTATGCAGCATATGTTAGGAGTGTATTGCAGTATGGTAGTGAGACCTATGCAATAAAGGAAGAAGATATTTGCAGGCTCAAACGTACAGATATGGCAATGATTAGGTGGATGTGCAGTGCGTCCCTGAGTGCAAAGCCTGGGGGGGCAAGGTTTATGATGGAAGAGTTGAGTGGTAGGATGGGACTAGAGTGTATTGGTGTTGTGATGTGGAGGGGTAGATTAGGTGGTTTGGGCATGTGGAGAGGATGGGGGATTATAATTGGGTACAGAATGTGAGAAGTGTTAATGTTGGGGGTAGGGTAGCAAGAGGTAGACTGAGAAAGACCTGGGATGAGGTCATTGAGTGTGACCTCAGGGAAAAAAACTAAATAGGGAAACTGCCAGAGATTGAGCAGCATGGAGAGCTGCTATTTGGTGACTGAGCATGCAAGCATGTTGGAGTCTTCAAAAGTGAAACAAAACAAAATACTTCTTATGAAGGCAGAGCTGCAAATATACAGTAGAATCAGCAATCATGTTGCAGTATCCTTAATCACAATATCAGATTTTTTTTTTCCATTGAAAATGCACTGATACCTTATTAACCCATTTACTCCCAGGGTTCTTGTGTGAGGGATATTGCTGGAAGGACACTTAGGCTGCGTTTACACCAAGCGAATCGAATCGATTCAATTCAATTCAATTCATTGCGATTCATGAATCGCTATGATGCGCCACGTTAATTCTTATGTTACCGTTTACACCAGGCGAATCGATTCAATTCAAATCATGCCGATTCATGGCGACTCAGAATCAATGATTGGTTTGGACCCATTTTTCATCAGTCAAGGCGAGTCAGCCGAGCAGGAAGCATCATGCAAGTGGAACTCCTCATCAGTTTAGTGCAAGAACGACGTGCTATTTATGATCCTAGTGATCCTGTGCACTGTAATTGTGATGTAATTGCTGCGTTATGGAATGATATTGCTACAGAAATGAAATGCAAAGGTAAGTTTAACAGTTTTTATTTACCTATTGGGCTTCTATTACAGTAGAAATTACATGTACTGTACTGAACTATAGAAGGAATTGCTGTACTAGGCAATATTATTTTGCCTATTAAAAAAAAAAAGACAACAAAGCATTATGAATATGGTTGGATACTTTTATTTGGCAACTGTAGGGCATATTGTCTACTTTTCAAATGTGTGATATAACGTAACCGCCAGCCAGCCAGGCACCAGGCAGAGTAGAGGGTGGGGTGTAGGCTACAGTTCCTATTATTACCAGTTGTCTCTGATTTCGTTCACTAATGTTCACATAATGTTCTTCTAAAAGTAAATGGTAATATGACAAAATAGTAGGAATAACATAGCTGCCTGTAATTGTTTTAATATTATCCTTCGTATACAATACGTTAAACCTAAATACAGAGTAGATGTGATATGGTATAAACTGGTGTGGCCATTTCTTCTGCGGTGAATATATGCATCAGTGGATGTTTCTGTCCTGCCACTCGACAGCTCCACCTGGTGAGACAAAGTATTCTCTCAGAGTGTCGCGAATGGACAAGGCTTCTGCTGTAGGCCTTGTACTTCTTGCTGGTGACAGGCTCCTCATGTTTTGATGGTGGTCATCAATTGCATCATCATTATCACCGCGAAAGTTCATGCTGTCTTCATGGTGAATGAAATTATGAAGCACACAGATACTTTTA
>JAGKTI010041631.1:0-10220 GCA_018397915.1 Birgus latro
GTAATAATTATTACCTCCTCCGAGATTATGCTTCACGCTAGATTTATTTGTCTGTTTTTTCTATTTGTGTCTGTCAATCTGTCTGTGTGTTTGTTTGTCAGACTGAAATTTAATGCTAGCGACGGAACGGAAACACTACTCGATAGAAATGTTCCTAATCTGGAAAAATTATTATGAATCATCAGTGGAAGTGGTGATAAAATTTTTTGGGAAGAAGATCAGATGTTGAGATCAGTGTCGTGAGAAACACGAAAGGTAAGTAATGTCTTGGTGGAGGTATGTTCTCTGAATGCATTTGTATTTCGTTCTTTTCTTTATGATCAGTTACTCTCATATGAATTATTTCGGTGAATGTAAATTATTTTTTCTCATACCCTTTTAATTTTTGCATTGGTAGACAAAAATTACTGAATATTATTGTAATGCATTTTTTTTAAGGGGGAATGAAACCCGTTGGATGGTAGAGCATGGAACGCAGAAAATCGATTAGGATATTATTTACCAGTGGTCAATCATGTGTAAATATGGACAACTATAGCGAACCCAGCTCCTGACGTTAGGCTAAACATTTTCTGATGTGCCATGGGGTTCTGTGGGAATTTACGTTTAGGGAACTGACAAATACCGGGTTGTTACAATGTGATCTTTTTAAGGCGGGACTTAAATTGACTTTTTTCTCTGATGAACAGCTTTTGAAAGATTTTTAAACGTTGTTGTACTGGGTTTTATTATGGGTTTCAGTGCTTCATATCCAACAATGACAGAACTTCTCCATACAATGTAATAAACATAGTGAAGCTGATGGGCGAAAGAGAACACAAAGTCTTGAATATCAGTTAGGTGGCTCTTTACCGTTGTCTTACTGTGTGTGTGTGTGTAATGCTGCTTAACAAAAAGATGGTTTCCAGAACATTCTCAGGTTTTGGTGTGCGGGACGGGGAACAGGGGTACTGGTTTCGGGCCATGGATCTTGAAAATCAATAGGTACGACCTTTACCCTCATTAATTGTGCGTGTTCAGTTATATAGCTTAATGTTACTTGGTTACTGGTGTATGGTGTCCTCGGAATGTGATGAGAGAGGGGATAAAACTAGAACACTGAAAACTAGCAGGCTTGACTTTTTCATAGGTATGTTTGTGGAACCTGACAACCAGTAACCCCTCGCGTATTATCATGTTGTAACTAGAAGGAATAAAAAAGCTGTGAGGCTTAGCAGGGAGTATGGGATGAGGGGAAGATCTTGGACCATGAAAATTTTTAGGATTTTTCTCTTTCTACATTGCGTACCGTTGCTTGATACCCAGTAGCTTGTCGCGGACTTTACAATCCTTTTTTAATCTTAATCGGAGGTAGCTGCATTTAAAATTAATGAGTAATATTTAAACAAAAAATGTTTTCTGAAATACTCATAGAACATGTCATTGATTCTTCAGTGTGATGTAAATAATTAAGAAGATGTTATTTTTATCTAAATTCATGGGTCACACACACACACACACACACACACACACACACACACACACACACTTTACCTGAAATACCCATCCTACACAACTTAAAAACTCCTCGTTCTGCTTCACACTATGCCAAAACACCGGTGTGTAGACGTACTTTTTCCAAGGCCTTTACACCTGACCTCCAAGCCTAATGAGCTCCACTTCCCCGATGCAGGTTAGAAAGTTTTAGATTTTCCACCTGGTAAAGTTCTCACACATAATCGGATTCTCCCAGTTTGCTTTTTTTTTCAGTCAGACTTTTCATCATGTATTTATTTTCTGGAGTTGGAGAAACTGTTGGGTGGATTTGTCTTAAATTTACCCGACTCGTGAATATACTTGCAGAGGAAATCTGGGCGTGAAGGAGTGTGAGCGTGTGAGGTGTGGGTATATGTGGTGTACGTGAGTTTCTCTGTGTATGTGTACGTTGTGTGTGTGCGTGTGTTTTCTGTGCTGCGTGTGTGTGTGTGTGTGTGTGTGTGTGCGTGTGTGTTTTGTGGGGGTGATTTTAGTATTTTTGATAACATCCATACATACATAAGTACATACATCACTTCCATGTTTGTTTAATTTTGATCCTGTGCATTATAAATTCATAATATAGGAAAGAAATTTAATAACGAATGACTTGTATGTTGTACCAGGGTAATTAAATCGCCGTTTTACGCATTTATAGCAAGAAGGCTACTAAACAAGGCACAACACAGAATTATCTTAAGAAGTCAGTATACGGTTTTCACCTACCTTGTTTCCAGCAGAATATACACTTGATCAGACTGCTAGTGTGATGGTTGAAATTTTTTTTTCTTCAACTTTTCTATGCACGTTCAAAGGCATAACGCATCACATGTCATAGTTAGTAGCCATCCTGTTTTGGCCTTCTTCTTACATAGTAAAGACCATTTACTTCACAGTGATATGTAGTTGTAAAAGGCGTCTGGATCCCGTGTGCTCACTGTGATAGAATGGTGTATCCTTTACCAAGCTTTATCGAGAAAGTAGCCACATCCTGGTCATGTTAATTTTTCATATTATCTTTAATAAAATCGCTGAGGAAAGTTTTACCGATATTACCCCCTTGAAAAGCCAAAATTAACCCTTTGGGAGTAATGACCCTGGGTTAAGAACCTATAGAGTGTCAGTGATGATTTAAATATATTTCATGAAAACCCTGAAATAGATCTCAGAAACCATTGCTGTGATAGGGATGGCTTAGGAAAAGAATCGTTATTAATTGACACTAATTACTTGTAGATCGACTTAACGGACCTGCAGTGACCTGCAAGAAACTAAATTATTTCAAGTGGCTCAGAACTAACCTACTTGTGTATCAAAATGTCTTAGCTGAACTGGGATGAATCTAAGGGCGCGTCTACACATGCCCTCGAACATATGTTGGCAACACAGCTGGCAACATGTTTGCGTACATGTATGCAGCAGTAGTTGGACAGATGTATGCAAACATGTTTCAGTGTAGCTTCGAACACTGGCAGCAGAGGTGATGGGATAAGTGTGTCCATACCAGGCAGCTCAGACTTCATCATGATGTTGCCAACAAGAGCCGGACGCTGCTGTTCCCAACATGTTTGCAGCGTGTTTGTTACTATGTTGCTTACAAGTTGCCAGCACTTGTTCGAGCACAGGTGTGGACGCGCGCTAAGTAAAACTGAATGAGTGCGACCGGACCTACACTGAGTCGACTGAAGCCAGCTGAATGTAAAGGCACTGAATTGACATACATTCAGTTGACTGTCCTGAATACAATAAAGATCAATCCTCAGTTCACCAGGATGAGCTTGAATGATGCAACGGACCTCTTGATAATCTCAACCGGCCTCATTGGACTTGATTGGACGTGACAGGAAAACAACTAACATACTCGTAAGCTGACGTGAAATTACCTACCAATTCCATCATTTCATGAATGGACATATCTGACTGTAGTAAAGGTCCCTGGACAAAACTGCCATTTACTAGCCTGAGTGAGGTGGAATGGATGAACATAAACTGAATTAGCATACAGTATATGGCGTCAGTGAGCTCAAACGGACCGAATTGGCTGCAGAAGGATTATGCTGAAGTAAAATGTCCAGACCAAACTCAGGAGATTAGGTAATATTGTTCATTAGCCAACTTGATAATATAAATCATTCCTAGGTAAAAACAAAAGGCCGTCATATTTAAGGGATATCCCTGTCACGGCAGGAAAAACTCTGCTGTTCTATGCAAGCTAATGCCAGACGATTTTATTCAACTGACATGGTAACTTGAATCTAGATACTTTTTACCAATGTCCCTCTCAGTGATAGAAGAGAGAGAGAGAGAGGAAAAGTGGTCATCTGTTTCTTTCACGCTGACCTGCCGCAGAATGACTAATATCAAGCAACAACCCCACTGGAAAGCAGACAGACAAACAGAATGCACAGATGAATATAGGTTGAGTAGATAAAGCTAGAGAAGCAGGTAAGTTGGTATATTGATAGATGTAGCTTTTGGTAGATAGATAGACAGATAGATAGACAATGAGAAATCAACATGGCTAAGGTTCAGAAAAGCAATGAATGATTAACGATTAAATATACGTATCAGTTTAAACTGATTATAGAAGACAGAATGATGTACTGATAAACAGAGATAAAAAGGATAAAATTAATGAAATCATGCTGGCTAGCAGAGAGAGAGAAAGAGAGGAAAAATGTTCATTGGGTTTGCCTTTGCCCCTGACCTGCCTTGGAATGAATAGCATCGAGCAAAGACAAGCGCACTGGGATGTATATACACTAGACAGACAGGTATCGCTAGCCAGACTGATAGATATACGGTAGATGGAGAAATTGACGCCCTATCTTTGAAGTTAATTTCTGAAGTAACTGTAAGCGTAAATACTGTGTGAACCCGTGTCGAATTCTCAACGTTTATTTGGGAAAGAGTTCTTAATTCTGATTGGGAATAATGCCAGAAACTACCAGACCTTTATCTACGTATTACCAACTTCTTTCTCATGTTTATATTTTACAGAGAATAACCTAAACAGTAATCAACATCTATACTATATACTGTCAGATCAGAACGCAAGGCACTGAAGGGTTCAACTGATGACAAAGAGAGGCGGTATTTTTCCCCCTTGCCACCACACAAATATAAGCACCTTCTGAGCTATAACCGTGGCGGATTCGACGTTGTGTTACCATAATATTTATCTCTGAATGAGCTAAGAAATCATATGAAGTTTGTACATTAACTCCTGGGACAGCTTGCATAGACAGACATAGATTGGAGAGAGAGACAGGTAGATAGGTAGGCAGTTGTACGAATATTTGTATTGTACAAATATATGTATATAGATAAGGGTATGTATGTATGTATATGTATGTTTACTGTATATACATATACGCACGGTATATAATTTATATAGTGAGAAAGATTAATGCGCTTTGAAGGGAAATCAGAGTTATTAATGGAGAGAGAGAGAGAATGGTAAATACATTGCCTTTTTTAGTGATATTGTTGGACAAACAGATGGACTGACACACCGATAAACAAGCACAGGCATAAACAGACATAAAACTTAGGTAACTAGACAGACAGTGGTAATTATATAGTGTAACAGGCAATTAAATCGAAAATCATATATGCCTTATTCAAGAGATCTAAACCCATTTTTCTTTTCCTTATATTATCACTCAGTACAGATAGTTCTTTAATATACCTACATACTGTTTACACTAATACCATAATTCTAAACGCATGACACACACACGTAGCTCCAAATCGACCTTCAATTCCATCAGTTTTACAAGAGACTCAGTTCTCATTCGTACTTCACCAGCGAGAGGAGAGGTGGATTATGCACACTCTCTCTCTCTCTCTCTCTCTCTCTCTCTCTCTCTCTCTCTCTCTCTCTCATCCGTCGGTCTGTCTATCTGTGTGTACCTAAGGCTTCCTGTCTCTAAATACCTTCCTACCTGTCTGTTCATCTATGTATTAATCTATCTATACCTGTCTGTCTTTTATCAGTTTATTTATCTACCTTGTCTATCTGTCTGCCTGTATCCGTCTGTCTTTTTCTGTCTGTCTGTCAGTCTATTTATCTATCTATCAAGAGAGAGAGAGAGAGAGAGAGAGAGAGAGAGAGAGAGAGCCGTAACCTTGACCGGCTGCCACCGAGTGACTGATGGGCGCACTGGCAAGTAGACAGATTACGTGGATAGATACACAGATAGATAGGTGGACAGATAGACAGATAGACAGATGGATGGATAGACAGGCATAGAAAACAGACAGATATAGACAGCAGACAGAAAGATAGGCAGACAGACAAATGGACAGACAGATAGATAGGGATAAATGGATGGATGGTTAGATAGATAGATACGTATAGACAGATAGTGAGGTAAAAGATGGGTAAACAGACATACATAGATAGATGTATAGATACGTGAGGAGAGAGATATCCCTATTTGGATAGATGGAAGAATGGATAAAAGGTAGATAAAAGAGAAAGAGAGAGAGAGAGAGAGAGAGAGAGAGAGAGAGAGAGAGAGAGAGAGAGAGAGAGAGAGAGAGAGGACATATTAAAGCCCCTTATCAGCATCAGGCCACTTTATCTCCATCAAGAGTGACGTAAACAGAGGGTGAGGGTGAAGGGAAAGGCAATTAATTATATACAGAGGGACCCTTCCAGTTCCTTCATCTTAAATTGTCCCAGATTTTCGTCCTTTCCAATTTTATTTCACGTAGCTTATCGGTAGAAAAAAAACATTACTGCGGTTCTGCATCGTTTCTATGGTACTTCTTCGTGACTAGCCCAATATCCTAGCTGTAATATATTGCTACAACTCAACATTCAAGACGGAGAGAGGACACTTTTTGACTAAGAGTGAAAAGAATAGGCTATCGTGAGTCTCGTAATTAATTCCATTGAAAGCCAGACAGTTTTATTCATCTGAAGGTAAGTCATCAGTAAAAGAGCAATTGACACTCCTATAGTCTGGTCTTCATAGTACTAAAGTCAAGTTATTCCCAAACCATCTTAAACAATTGGGACTGGGTCATGAGGTGGCATGGTTAAACATTAAATCGCAAAGTGGAATGCAAAATCCCAATCTTTGACCGTCATTTATAGAACACATATAATTACCAGGTGTGGTCGGCTTGCATCCCATACTACAGAATGCAGTCATCAGCCATACAGGAAGGCCAAATACGTTCCATCATTTTCAAGTACGTCAAAAATCATCACAACTTTGGGAGGTCTGCATCCCACTTCTCGATTTCTGGGTTAAGCATACGAGCGATGGAGTGTGAGAGTCTTTAGCAGATTCAGCATTAACCCATTTATTTTCGGGACAACTCTTGTATTATATTCCAGTTACAAGTGATGATTGTATTCGCCCGAGGATGTGCATAGGAGACTTGGGTTGTTAAATTTTGCTTCATGAATCCACTCATGGTTAGGATAACTCTAGTACCCTATTCCAGTTTACACAAGACGACTTTATGCAGTATAGAGTATGTATTATGAGCCTAAGAAAATTGATAATGTTGCTACTAATTCATAGCCTCGTCTTCTTTATATCTTCATTGAACATTACGCAAGACTATTTTTTCTTTTATTTTTTTTTATTTATCTACTGAGTGATATATTCGCCAGTGTTAGTATCTGATATTAACCTTATCATAATCGGGCCAACTCTGCTTCCCTTGAATATTTATACCCTTATTGGCTTTCTTTATATATTAAATAGCCTAGTATTATGCTTGAGTTTATCGTTACCAGTTCATTTTTACTTATTATTTCTTGTTTTATTCATTTATTATTATTTTTTGCTCTAATTTATAGGCTACGTATTTAACCACTTAATATTTTACTTGATCATTTTTATGCAATATTATTAGTAAGCACGTTTATTTCTCTCCAGGAACCTATTATTTTCTGTCCTTTTGCATTACAACCCATTGAAGGAAGTCATTATGCACTTTTGTTTCCACCAGTTAACTTTTTGAATCCTATGACATATTTTTTTCATCATCATCACCCGGACCTCCTTTCCCACCCTAGGGCAGGGTGAGGAGTAGCAACGTCCAGACAGCCCAAATTTGCCCAAATCCAATGGGCCACGCTTCCATTCACTCATCATTCAAGCCCCCAGAATGCTGGCTATATCGGATACGCCAAAACGTTCACCACGTTTTGTAGCTTCACATAAACGTATCTGACAGAGTCAATCCGGACGCTGCCACGTTAAAAATGGGTGCCAAATCCCTGATCATGCACTTCTCACAACATTCTTCCAGCCAGCTCGATCTCTTGTCAGTTCCCTAGCCTCACCGACTTCCTAACCTCTCTTCCCCACACACTCATCCACCATATCTCTCCACCTTCTCTTTGGCCTACCTCGCCTCCTTCCTCCTTCAGATTCGCTCAGGTTTACCTTTTCACCACTCTGTTGTTATCCATTCTCTCCACATGATCATACCATCTCAGAACACTCTCTTCAATTCCGGTGTCCACCGACTTCCTCATTCCACATCATTCACGAATCATATTATTTCGTATCCTACCCACCCTCTGTACTCCACATACATTCCTCAGCAGTCCCATCTCCACTGCTCTTACTCTTGATTTTTCTTTTTCATGCCACACCATAGTTGCACATCCATATGTTAAAGTTGGCACTAACACTCCTTCATGTAAGCCTCGTGCAGCTGCAACACTCAAGCCTCTGTTTCTTATCAAGGCCTTCATTGCACCAGCTACTTTTCTTCCTTGTGTCACTCTACTTTCAACTTCTTTTGCACATTTTTTTCATTCCTGTTATATGCAGACGAACTTATTCAGCTCAGTGGAGAGCCTTTGAACTAGTGGAATTAGATATAAAACTCATGTCCATTAATACCAGACAAAAAATGTCGTTGAATAAAGTTGTCTGGTGGCAGCATGAATATACCGAAAAATATCATCTGAGCAATATTGTCACTCAAGGTTTTAGAAAATTCCTAGCTGAACCCTGCTTCTTTCCTGTTTGAGGAAAATTCCTAAGGTTGTAAGAATTACTGCTACTTATGGATTTAAGCTACATACTTACCCAAAAGTGTCTATTGCAGAAAATCCAGCATGGGATCATCGTCACCATCTGCGTGTAGAATTGCTAGATTCTCCTCTTTACTTTTTTTTTTCTGCATACGGTACATGCCGTGGGCTGCAATGTCCGTTCCTTCACTATGTAAGTGATTATGATGGCTACCAATTATTGCAGTGTACTTATTCCCTTGCAATAACCTGGTCTCAAAGAATCCAAACAGCTACGGTCAGATCGTATAATGAGTTGTCTGTTTGACTGAAATGATATTAACATTGGAAAAACACATTCTGCACGGGAAGGCGACTAGGGGAATAGGGTAAAGCAAGAAACTGGTCCATCAGCTGTGATAATCCGTCAAAATTATACATAAGTCACTGTTACCATCCTTTTTAGGCAACTTTTGGAGAACACTCTGAAAAGTGGTTGCTTGTTCACTCACATAGTCTTTAAGGATGATTCTGTATATTACAAATCCCTCCACTGATCCTGTAGTTTGTCAGAGTGTTAGGAAAGTGAATTGCCAACAAATATTGAAAATTCAGACTTTTCTTGCCAAATGGCACCTTGTGGGTATGGTAGCTTCCCGCCCGTAACTGCAATTAGGCGGTAATGGTAGACGAACAGTACATGAAATGGACAAGAAAATGTCTCAGTCGATGCTTAGTTATTGTTGTTTTGATATATTCGAGAAGACTTTGTATCTCATTAACATAATAAAAAAAAAAAAAAGGAAAATCATTAAATTCACAAGATTCAGCATGTTTAGAAACGGAAATCATTATAGATCCTAAGTTTGGACCCAAATTCCCAATATAATGTACCCTGCATCGGAGTATACTTTATATCAGTGCCAATACACAACACCATATCAAATCAGAGCTACATTTTTTTCAGTTTATTTAACCAATTAAAAGTTTTCAACACTATCGCCTTGACCCTGTAGCTGTACCGGTATCCATAAAACAAAGTTTTAATTTGTTGTGGTAAACTGCGGAGCTGATGTGCACTCCCTCCTCTGTCCTTTATTTTTTTATTTTTATACCTAACAGTTCCATTTACACACCTAAACCCATTCAGAACAGATTGCTAAATAGTTGGGTAGTTAGGGTGGGGTAAAGACAATTTTACTGTTGTAGTGAACGAAGCGACCAAGAACACTGTTGGCCATGTGGTAGGAAGCACAACACAAAAAAAAATAGTTACTTTGGAAGCAAGGAAGGAAAAATGAAGAATTAGCACCAAGCCATATTATGGTTAAATGGCACTAATGGAGTAGAGGGAAATAAAAGCCGGAAGGAACACAGAAATATCAAGAAGGCAGGTAGGAGAGAGGAGCAGAGGATAGAAAGACGTGAGACAAAAAGGCCCCATTCAGTCACCTATTACGACAAGCAGGGATACTGGGGAAGTATTCTTTCCCCCTTTCCCCAGAGGGTAAGTAAACAGCACAGATATATTTAGTCAGAGAATGACAGGAGAGCCGAAGCCAGAGAGTAGAGAACTCAGAAGAATCAAGTTCAGGAACACGAGAGCAAGATAGATCATTGCGTAAATATACACAACAGCCACCTTTGGCTTTGAAATGAGAATAGAGAAAGTAGGAGGATACAGAAAAGGGTTTGCTGTCAGTTGCCTCAG